>CM031567.1:13928132-13969356 GCA_018467065.1 Ephestia elutella
GAGTCAATATTGCGAGTTCGGTGATCTTCAAGAAAGTCTTTTACGAGATAAAATTGTTTGCGGGATTACCAATAATACAGTGAGGGATCGATTACTTCGCACGGACGAATTGACATTATCAAAGGCAATACAAATCTGTCAGGCGGCAGAAATTTCTAAAGAGGAAGGCCTGTGCATCGAAGGTGGTTCCGAGGGTGTGCAAGTAAATGCAATGAATGCGCGCGGTGCGGGCGGCGCCCGCGCCGGCGACGAGCGAGCGTGGCGGGCGGCGCGCGGTCGGCGCGGCCGCGGGGCCGGCGCTCGCCAGCGCGCCGCGGCCGGGGCCGGCGCGCGCTGCAGCTGCTGCGGGGAGCGCGGCGCGGGCGGCGAGCGGTGTCCGGCACGAGACGCGATGTGTTTTGTGTGACAAGACAGGTCATTTTTCGCGGGTTTGTGAGCGTAGAGAAGTGATGCGCAAAGTGTTAAACTTAAGTGTCGAGTCGGAAAGTGATAGTGAAGGTATGTTTTATGTGGATACTATTAGCGGACAGGACAGTAAACTCAGTAAGTCTTTTAATGAATGGATTGAAACAGTTACTTGTAATGGTAAACAAATAGTTATTAAAATTGATACAGGTTCTATGATAAATGTTCTATCAAAGGATGAATTTTTAAATTTGGGATATTGTATTAATCAATTAAAACCATTTACGAAACGTGTTCATTCCTTCACAGGTAATCGTTTACCTGTTATTGGAGTAGAAAACTTGAATCTAATTTACAATAACAAAACATATTTGTTACCGTTTGTGATTGTAGACTTAAACTGTCAAAATGTTTTAGGATTAAAAGCTTGCATTACATTAAAATTGATTAATCATGTTGACATTATAAACATTGACAAATATTCAAGTTTGTTTGAGGGTCTAGGTAAATTACCAGGAAAATATAGTATTTCAATTGATAAAAGTGTTCAACCTGTAATGTGTCCTACTAGAAAAATACCACTAGGACTTAAAGATAAGTTATTTAAGGAATTACAGAGAATGGAAGGACTTGGTGTCGTGAGAAAGGTCACTCACCCCACCGATTGGGTTAATGCCATTGTATTAGTGCCTAAAAAGGACGGTAGCATTCGTGTGTGCTTGGATCCGCGACCCCTGAACCGCGCGGTGCGGCGCGCGCAGTTCTCACTGCCCACCGTGCCCGAGCTGGCCGTCAAGCTGCGTGACGCGCGTGTTCAGCGTGCTCGACGCACGCTGTGGGTTTTGGATGGTGGAAATAGACGATGCTAGCGCCGACCTGTGTACCTTCAGTACGCCATTTGGTAGGTACCAATTTTTGCGCTTGCCGTACGGTATAAGTTGTGCACCAGAAGTTTTCCATGGGAAACTTCGACAACACCTGGAAGACCTGGACGGAGTAGAGTCTTTTATTGATGACGTAATCGTATGGGGCCGATCCCAACAAGAGCATGATAACAGGTTACAGGCTCTGTTGCAACGTGCACAAAAAATAGGTATTAAATTTAACCGGGACAAATGTCAATTTGGGGTACCGGAAATAACTTATCTCGGCCATGTATTTAATGCGAGTGGTATGAAACCTGATCATAGGAAGGTTAAGGCTATTGTGGACATGCCTCAACCTACTGATAGAAAGGCATTGGAGAGATTTTTAGGGATGATTAATTATCTATCAAAATTCATTCAAAATTGTTCAGAATGTGTAAATGTGTTAAGAAGTTTGCTGAAAAAAGACGTAGAATGGATGTGGAACACTTGTCATTCTGAGGCAGTCGAACAATTAAAACGCAAGGTTGCGAGCGCACCGGTGCTGGCCCTGTACTCGGCACAGGCGCCCGTGGTGCTATCCGTGGACGCGAGCGGCGTAGCGCTCGGCGCCGTGCTGCTGCAGGGCGGCCGGCCGGTGGAGTTCGCGTCGCTCACGCTCACCGACACACAGACCAGGTACGCGCAAATAGAAAAGGAAATGCTGGCTATTGTTTTTGCGGTGGAGCGATTTAGACAATATATTTACGGTAGGTCAGATGTAATAGTACAAAGCGATCATAAGCCGCTAGAAGCCATTTTCAATAAGCCGCTAGTATCGGTGCCGGCCCGTTTGCAGCGCATGATGATGCGAGTCCAAGGGTTTGATATTAAGGTAGTGTATGTACCAGGAAAATACATGTATATTGCGGATACACTGTCGAGGGCCCCTTTGTCTGAATTAATGCATGATCGCGTGTCTGAGGAGGTCGAGGTGCAGACTTGTTTTATGTTACGACATGTACCATTTAGTGATCTAAAAAGGGAACTAATTAAAAAGAAACTGAGAGAGATAGTGATTGTAAGCAATTGATACAATACATAAGAGATGGATGGCCGAAGAGTAGAAGAAATGTGACTGAGAAAATCAACGTATTCTGGCCATATCGTGAATTACTTCAGTTTGTTGATGGTATGATTTTTAAAGGTGAATGTGTATTTATTCCGCGCGGCTTGCGAGGAGAAATGTTGAAACGGGTACATGAAGGACATTTGGGCATTGAAAGATGTAAACGTCGGGCGCGCGAGGTGATGTTCTGGCCGGGGCTCGCGGCCGATGTCGAGCGCGAGGCGCGCGAGTGCGCGGCTTGTGCGCTGCACGCGCCGCGCCCGCGCCGGCAGCCGCTCCAGCAGCATGAGGTGCCGGCATTGCCGTGGCACAAGCTAGCTTCTGATATATTTGAATATCGCAAAAAGAGGTACATCATACTTGTAGATTACTTCTCTAACTTTGTGGAGGTCGGACAGTTGACTGGCATTGGTAGTAAACAGGTTATTGATTTTATGAAAGCGCAGTTTGCACGGCACGGCATCCCGGCTGAACTAGTGACAGACAATGGCCCCGCTTATAGTTCTAAGGATTTTAAAAAATTTACACGGGAATGGGAAATTAATCATGTCACGTCGTCGCCACATTACCCTCAATCGAACGGAAAGAGCGAGAGAACTGTTCAAACAATAAAAAATTTATTGAAAAATGTGTAGATTCAGGTCAGGATTTTTATTTGAGTTTGTTGAATTTTAGAGCCACTACTCGAGACGGGTTAGACTCGCCAGCCCAGATGCTAATGGGTAGACGGCTTAAGACAAAACTACCGATTACTACAGAATTATTACGAGAGCCTGTCGACAATAATCGTAATTACAAAACCTTAATGGCCAAAAGATGTTCTATCAAACAACAGTATGATAAATCGGCGCGACCGCTAGGGCAGGTATCAGTCGGTGATAAGGCGACTTTGATTTGCAATGGGAATAGGAAACCGGTTACTGTGGTAGCTCGCGCTCCTGAGCCGCGTTCTTTTGTAGTGAAGGATGCAGATGGAAATAAATATCGTCGTACTCGAGGTCACCTAGCGACGCGTACAGTTTCTGATGAGCGTTACGGTAAATACTCATCATCACGGCCGGAGTTAGCATCGTTTTGTCCGCCTGTCGTATCGGGGGTACTTACTAGACGCAGCCGCAGGCGTAAAAATTTACTTAGTTGTGATGACCGGTCACAACGAGAACTGACACCTGTGAGTACGCCGTCGAGCTCGACATGCTCAGCAGGCGCGCAGCAGGCGGGTGACGGCAGTGTTTCTGATAATTTTATGTCGCCTGGCGACGAGCACTCAGCTGACACAGCCGTTGTGTCGAGCTCGCCGTCGCCGTCACCGCCTAATGTTCCCATAGAAAGGTCCCGAGAACGAGCAGCACGAATGTTGTCGAAGGTTTTTGGCTCTTCTAATATAGACTAAATTGTGAACAAATAATAATAATTTTGTACGCATTACAACTTTATATACCTATAATGTACTTAGATATAGCTTGTCATTTATAGCTAAGATAGTTTTTTCTTGGTTTGTTTTTCTTTCATAATTTTTTTTTTCCTCCTTAAAAGGGGAAAGATGTAGTAGTATAGTGCAAGATGTATGGGTCAACTTTATTTACTATATGTAGGTAGTCATAATATTATTAATAAATCAGTGTCAAACCAACTGCGTGTGTTTCACTACACCCAGAATATTTCTCTCCAATCATTCGTTTAGAACTTTCCTGCTAGAACGTCGTTACCCTAGCAGAATCCTAGATTTCCGTTTTTTTCCTAAACTACATGACGCACAAAAGTTTTATTCGCGGCACATCTACACTAGACTACGCACAACGTTTTGGTCCCATTCGCTTAACTCCAGGAGACACTTTCCTGCTGGGGTTACGCACACTGGGTATGGCCCACAAGTCTGGGGCTGGGATACTAACTTGACCATACTATATTTTATTCTTCTTATCGAGTCGAAATGGCGTCATTAAGGTCCTCTATTGTACAAAACCAAGGGAAGTTGGGACATGATAGGTGGGCTATGGACTGAACAGCTCCGCAATCACACAAATTATTAGCCGAGAAACCCCACCTAACTCTTCGCGGCATCTCCCGACACAGCCCCCGGAGTCTGTTTAAAGTCCTCCAGACTGCCCAGGGGAGGTCACCTCCTGGTGGGAGTTTCTCGGCCCGTGCAAGGTCCGTTTATTGCGGCGGAAATGAGTGCGTTCCCCCAGCAAAAAAGTACTGAATATCAAAACGTGATGTTACTAAATAATTAGAGTATGACGTCATGTAAATGTTTATATAAGTTTCAAATTTGTTCATCAATTAGTTTTTAAGATTTTAATTACAAACTGATTCTGCCAGGATGACATTTAGAACATTCCCCCAGCAAAAAAAGTTTTCGGATCGAAATGAAAGCAAGTACAATAATTTGAGCGTCCTGGAAGGTAAATGTGTATGAATAAATAAAATTTGTGTATCGAAAAACTTCGGAGAAATTCAAAATTCTGCTAAGGGAACGTTTGGCCGGAAGCTGGATCTCCTAAATGGCAAGGCTTAGAGATATGACTTTTTTACACAAGTTGTTATTTATTTGTGTATAATGTTTGTAAAAACAGAAAATTAAAAATTATTACCGTTCAGGTGCTAAAAATAAAAACGTGAATTTAGGTATTTTGGCGCTTGTACTATAAATATGGGCCCTAGAGACTAATTGGTGACGTGAGTGTGTACCTTGAAGTTGTTTTCAATGTCTATGTAAGTATCAACATAGTATCATAAGTATTTAATAAGTTATGAGAAAAAATGCAATGATTCGGCCGCCATGAATTTCGACAGTCCATTAGACGAGTTGGTCTATTATTTACGAAATTCACATGTTTTGCATTAATTGCTAAATATAGTTAACTATCCATTCTTCAAAAATCAGATCAATATATGCAGTAGTTCAAGAAATATAATTATAAATCCAAGCCAAGGTGAAATACCATGATAAGCCGACCAAATTCGAGAGTCTACCAAAAAGCGACCGTGCAGTATATTGAAGTGGTTTACTTAAATTGATAGTGTATTACCTCTTTTTTCAGTGTACAGATGCGTGCTCAAATGTTAGCATACCTAAAAAAACATCTTATTTCTTCAAATTAGGTTAGTATATCACATATATCATATCTATGGTACATTAAGGGGCAGATCTCCGCAGATGCAGCCATCTCACTTTTAGATAAAAAGGTACAAAAAAGCCTCTTCATGTCGGTTTTGGCCTCATTGGACCGGGTCCCAATTAACCCGTGTGGCTCTGAAAAACGTACCAACATAATATGTATATCTTTATTTCAAGTGATTACACTCATATCTTACATTATTAAAGTAACTTAAATATGTTAATATTACACCCTACAAACTATTTTATTATAATATATTTCTGCACGGAGCATGTAATCTCCGGCAGTGAGCCAAGTGCGGGCAGTCCCACCTCGTACCTATCATCTTTAGGATGCTGTTGGTACTACCGCGCACTCTCCTGAGCAAAAAAGGTGGCGCATGATCGTAGCAAAACAATCTATACCAGCCTCTTCAAACATACCGGAGGCACTACAATAGCGCGGTTATATAAGTTATGTACTTATGGGGTAGAAATATAAGGTTTATAATTCTATCATAGTGAAAGTGATTGCCGCGCCGCAGCCATTCCAGTAGGAATCGGTCCTATACTAGGTACCTAAGGTAGAACGAGCGCAGAGTTTTTCAATTAATATTGTATTGTAACTTCAAGACGACCTCCGTGGCCTAACGGTTATCACGCCAGACTGCCACACCGGAGGTCCCGGGTTCGATCCCCGGTCAGGTCAAGATGGAAAATGATCTTTTTCAGATTGGCCTGGGTCTTGGATGTTTATCTATATATGTATTTGTCATAAAATATAGTATCGTTGAGTTAGTATCCCATAACACAAGTCCCGAACTTACTTTGGGGCTAACTCAATCTGTGTGATTTGTCCGTATATATTTGTCCGTATATATCTAAACTAAACGCAAAATATATATATAAATAAGTTAACAATAGAAAATCTTGAAATCCTGGACAAAAACTCTTCATTGAAAATTATATTAGTTCAGTTGTGTACGGGCCTGTACTAAATTACGTTTATAATACTGCACATTTTGGATGGTTGGTAATATATACTGTACGGCCGCTTTTTGCTAGATTCTCGAATTTGGTCGGCTTATCATGCTATTTCACCTTGGCTTGGATTTATAATTATATTTCTTAAACTACTACATATATTGATCTGTTTTTTGGTGAATGGATAGTTAACTATATTTAGCAATTAATGCAAAACATGTGAATTCCGTAAATAAAAGACCAACTCGTCTAATGGACTGTCGAAATTCATGGCAGCCGAATCATTGCATTTTTTCTTATAACTTATTAAATACTTATGATACTATGTTGATACTTACATAGAACATGAAAGCAACTTCAAAGTACAAACTCACGTCACCAATCAGTCTCTAGGGCCCATATTTATAGTACAAGCGCCAAAATACCTAAATTCACGTTTTTATTTTTAGCTCTTGAACGGTAATATTTTTTGAATTTCTGTTTTTACAAACATTATACACAAATGAATAACAACTTGTGTAAAAAAAGTCACATCTCTACCCCATGCCATTTAGGAGATCCAGCATCCGGCCAAACGTTCCCCCAGCAGAATTTTGAATTTCTCCCAAGTCTTTCGATACACAAATTTTATTTATTCATAAACATTTATCTTTCACGACACTCTAATTATTGTACTTACTTTCATTTCGATTCGAGAACTTTTTTTGCTGGGGGAATGTTCTAAATGTCATCCTGGCAGAATCTGTTCGTAATTAAAATCTCAAAAAGTAATTGATACACAAATTTGAAACTTATATAAACATTTACACGACGTCATACTCTAATTATTTAGTAACATCACGTTTTAATATTCAGTACTTTTTTGCTAGGGGAACGCACTCCTGCTAAATTATATATTGTACAAGATTCTATTGACTGATATGTAGTTTAAAGTATGGAAAGCAAAATTATAAATCAACTCTGTATCGAAATAAATAAAAGAAAAGTACAAAGTATAAAAATAGGGCAATCGGAAAGCAATACAATACGAGTGATGTCATAAATTCGGATAGCTTCCTGTGAAATTTCGCAGCGCTTGCATCAAATCGGCAACTGAAGTTTAACGCTCATATAAAGTAGAGAGACGTTTTACGCAAACTTCGTTATACTAACAGATTTACTTTTAAGTAAAAATTCATTCTTTCCATTAAACGCGTAAAATTCTGTCTACTAAACCAACTTTACTTTAGTCTTATTAAAAAATGCTCATCAGGTTCTACAAATTTGGTATGTTTGTAATATATTGGGTAAAACTAAACGCAGGCGTTTCCTGTTATCGCTCGGCCGGCGTCGGCAGTCGCGAGCGACCATTTTGAATTCAGTATTGTTTGAACATCGCGCGGGAAGAGGCCGCGCCGCGGCACGATTAGCGCGTGCAAAATGGCGTCGCGGACAGTCGCCTCGCATTGTCTATGCGATATCGGTTTGATTTTTAATACGCGAGAGGTCCCGCTTTCTTTGATTGTCAATTAGTTTGAACTATAAGTTGTGAATTTCCTGTTTGTTAAATAACTATTGAACTTTTGTGTTTGTGAAACCTTTTACTGTGACTGTTTCGTGTGAGATGCGAAACGTGGCCGCCTGGAGACGCCGAAACCTGTTGCCGAGTGAACCCTCGTGAGGAAAGCAAGGTATTTTCTGGGGATTGAGATCTCAGGGGGTAGTTTGGGTGATTTAGGGACCAAACACCACTTCCTCCGAAGACACCTCAACTTGGTTTGAGAAGTCAACTTGGTGAGTTTTAGTTTAGTTAATTTATAGGTTAGTTATGATATAGGGCCCTGTAGCTCCCTTCATAAGCTACGGTGGTAGCAGACTGCGTTAAGTTAGTTAGGTTTTAGTCGGGCAAACGTGGTGCCGCGTGGAGATTTTTTCCCGGTACTTATTTTTACCGGTGGTTTTTTTCCCGGTGAAGTTCCGGTACAGAATTCTTCCCGCCGCTTCGTTTGTCCGGATTCTCTCTGCCACATTTTCTGGCAGCAGAGCGTAGTTGCTCTGCACATTGTCTGGTAGCAGAGCGTAGTTTATCTACCCTCTATTTGTTCGTTTGTAAAAAATAATTAATTGTTTGTAAAAATTATTAGATTTTTCTTAGTTTGTTTGTATAAGAATATTTGTAACCTTTTTTGTATTTGTTTGCGGTTTGTACCGTGCGTTCCGGGTTTGTGCCATTCTCATACCTACCGCGGTTCTTCGTGTAGTTGCTTGATTTTGTTGTTTTTTATTTACCTTTTGTTATTTTTTGTTTGTGACTTGACGCGATGGCGAAGGCCTCCAATGCTAGGGCGACACTCGCCAACGAATTGAGATGGTTTGTGACGGCCGGAGGACTCCTGTCCCGGAAGGACAGGGAGGGCGCCATACTGCTAAGAGCGGATCACCTCCACTCACGATTGATTAGCGCGGAAGCGGCCATGGCGGCGCTTACCGAAGCCGATCTTACCCCGGAGGCCTACGCAGGTCACATGGCGGACATGGACCAGATCCTGAGTCTGCACGATGATATCGCGGAGGCGGTGACCGCAATAAGGGCGAGACAGGCTGGCGGACCAGCCCTCGCACACCTGTTAGACAGGAAGGACCAGCGGTTACTGGTCGGCTCCCCACCCTTCAGCTGTCCCACTTTGGGGGTAGGATGGAGGAGTGGGTAGCATATAAAAATATGTTTGAGTCCCTGGTCGTAGCACGACAGGATTTGTCGAAGGCCCAGAAGATGGCCTACCTCCTCTCCACTCTTGAGGATGAAGCGCGGTCGCTCATCCAGCACCTCCGGGTGGAGGACGACCAGTACGATACGGCTTGGGAGTTATTGAACTCCCGCTACCAAAACTTACGTTTGTTAGCGGATGCGCACGCCGCACAGTTGATGGCCCTGCCCAAGGTGGCCAACAGGGCACAGTTGCGCCTGCAGTTGCTCACGCCCGTTACAGTGGCCTGTAACGCGCTCCGCACACTGGGGCTGCCGGTGGACCAATGGTCTTTTTTGTTGGTGCACATTGTATTGGGCAAATTGCCCAATGACATCCGCTCGCGGTTTGAGCGCGAAAATGCGGAGCGGGATAGCACCACCCTACCAACATTCACTGACTTGGTGAAGTTTTTGGAGTTTGAGGCACGGGCCGCTGAGAATACCATGACGGACTCAGCGCCATCCAGAGCGCCTGAACGTAGGCCCTTGGAACCCTCATGGCGAGGGAGGCCCCAACAGGGACGGCAACCGCCACCGCGTGGAGCTGGTGCGCGGGTTGCACACACGGCAGCAGTCGCGAGGGACGCGGACTGCCTGCAATGTGGTCGGATGGGCCACAGCCTGCTGCAATGCAGGGACTGGCAGGGACTGCCAGTACAAGATCGGCGCCGCATGGCAAAGCGGCATGAACTTTGCTTTTATTGTTTGGGCGGTCACTATGCACGTGACTGTCCCAGTGCCATACCATGCAGTGCATGCCGTGGGCGGCACCACGCGATGCTTTGCATGAACCGGAACGGGGATGGCACCCGGATGTTGAGGCAGGGGTCCCCTATGGGCGGGGGCGCTCCTGCGCGAAGCCCTCCACCATCGGACGGAGGACGCGGCTTCGCTCGTCGCACCCCCCCTCGGGAGGGGGGTCGCGTACCTGCGCGGGTCTTGGCGGACCGGGACCACGCGCCCTGAAGGTCAGCGGCCAGTATGTAGCTGGCCAGGCTTTCGGATAGGGCCCCATGGGCGGGGGCCCTAGATCGGACGTGAGAGTGGGGACACCCCCTCCACGCGGGTTACCAATACCCAACACATGCAGCCGCAGCGGTTTTCTCCGCCGCTGCATCGAGTACCCACGGCTGGAGTACCACCCATGCCGTACCATATGTATGGCTGGGCCGCACGCGGTTATGCCCCCCCCTCAGATGGGGATATTGCACTCGCCCGCCATATTATCCGGGTCAGTGGCGCGCCCCTGGTTTGGAAGAGAGTGGGGAGCCCGTAACTAGCTTGCTCCTTGCTGGGACAGAGCCGCGGACGGTTCTGTTCCCCACCGCAAGTGGTCCGCGTATGGGGTCGTGGGGAAGCCATTAATTCCGTAGAGAGCTCTGTTGGACTCAGGGGCTCGTAAAGCAGTTTGGTTACCACTCGAGTGGCACGCCAGTTAGGTTTAGTCGTGGAAGACTCGCCTGTGCCACTTCTTGGAGTTGGTGGCATACAAGTGAAGTGTCTGACGGGCCAGACACTTGTCACCTTTTCTTCGCTGAAGTCCTCCACAATGAGGATCACGACTTCGGCTATGGTAATGGATACCATTGCGGGTTGGCACCCATCGACAGACATACCGCCGGGTGTGTTGTCTTTGGTTTCGGGTCTGGATTTGGCCGACCCCTTTGTCTTTCATCCCGGCCCAGTGGACTTGCTCCTGGGCTCGGACGTATTGGGTTGGATTTTGTTGGGTACACAGAAGGCTCTGGGTTCGTCTTCACTGATGGCAGTGTCTACGATTTTTGGTTTTGCCCTGATGGGCCCTGTGTTTGATAATGGCACCGCGGAGGAGCCACCGGTTGTCGCATCTGCGTCCTTGGCCACGACCATGCAAAGGTTTTGGGAGGTGGAGGAGCCACCTATGAGTTCCAGGATGGATCCGGAACACGCTGAGTGCGAAGCCCTTTTTCGATCAACCACGGAGAGGTTGCCCTCCGGTCGGTTTGTAACTAGGTTACCCTTTGTTGCCTCTCGTCCTAGCCTAGGGCAAAGTAGGGCGCTTGCGGAGAAACGACTGCTGTCCATGGCGCGACGCATGCAGCGTGACCACGTACTTCGCGATAAATATATTGAATTTATGCGCGAGTACGAGGATTTGGGTCACATGTCTCCGGCTCGAGTTGATTGGAGCTCAACTGAGCATTATTTTTTGCCCCACCACGCGGTGGTGAAGGCCTCAACGGGCAAGTTGCGGACTGTCTTTGATGGGTCCGCACCCACTTCGAACGGAGTTTCGTTGAATCTATGTTTGCATTCAGGTCCCAAATTGCATAGGGACATAATTGACATCATCTTGAACTTTAGAAGACATCAAGTGGTTTTTGGCGCGGACATCCGGATGATGTTCCGCCAGACAGTCATACATCCTGAGGACAGGCGATCTCCAGTTGATACTCTGGCGTGAGCGCCCTGAGGATCCTGTGACGGTGTATGAACTCAATACGAACACGTATGGTCTGAAATCTAGTCCCTATATCGCCATCAGATCATTGCTTGAATTGGCAGAGCGGGAACGGATCCGCTTTCCCCGTGGGGCTTCCGTGCTGTCACGTGACTTGTATGTTGATGACGTGTGCACCGGAGCCCAAAGTATTGAGGAGGCCCTCCTACTGCGGGATGAATTGATTGAAATATTGAAGAACAGGTGGCTACGAGCTACGTAAGTGGTTGTCTAATGAGCCTAAAGTTCTAGAAGGGATCCCGGAGGATCACCAACAGAGACCCTCACCTGTTTGAGGATGTGGATGATCCCAACAGGATAGCGGTGCTGGGCATGCAGTACCAGCCGCTAACCGATATTTTTACATTCCAAGTGGACTTGGAAATACCAAAGGTCTGGACTAAGAGAACGGTGTTGTCCGTAATAGCCCGTATGTTTGATCCAAGCGGTTGGATCAGTCCAGTGATATTCTCTGCAAAGTGTCTTCTGCAGAGACTTTGGACTTTGGGCGTCTCGTGGGACGAGCCGCTGTTTGGCTCTCCATTGGATGATTGGCTCGAGTTGTTTTCATCGATTAAGGAAGTCAATCGGATTGCCTTGCCTCGTCGAATATCGCCCCCCGGAAATATCGAGCCAGCGCCTGCATGGCTTTTGTGGCAGCGCGTCGGAGCAAGAGAGCTACGCCGCGATCAGGTTCTATATGCGGACAGTTGACGCCGATGGCCGGGTCAATGTCTCGCTTTTGTTAGGGAAGAGCAAGGTCGCCCCCATCAGGACTAGGCTGACTATTCCCAAGCTTGAGTTGAGGGGAGCTCACCTTCTCTCTAAATTGTTGCATCACGTTGCATGTGAGCTGGCGGCCACGGTCGAGATACGGGACATCTTCGCCTGGTCGGATAGCCAGGCGTCGCGCCTTGCGGCTGGTTGCGCGCGGCCCCACATACCTTGAGGTTTTTGTGGGAAATTCGGGTTTCCCAAATCCAGAATATCGGAATTGATATAACATGGAGACATGTGCCGGGAGAGCTTAACCCAGCGGACTGTGCCTTCCCGAGGTTGTACGGCACCAGAATTGGTGTCACACCCGCTTCTGGTGGGGTCCAGAGTGGTTGATGGGATCAGAAACATCTTGGCCTGTCTGGTCAGACAGATGTTACTTCTTTTGAGTTTGACTGGGCTCCGTGTACATGCTGTAGTCGCTGAGACGACGTCGGAGCCGGATTGGCTACTTGCTCGGTATAGCAGCTTGGATAAGCTTCTGGGTGTCACCAGTTGGATTAAGCGTTTCATACATAATTGTAGAAACCCACAGGCAAAGCGGTTGGAGCCGATTGCAGGTGCAGAAGAGCGCCGGAGCGCATTGTTGCATTGGGTCCGTGTCGTGCAGACCGGACGGTTTGAGTCAGAGCTTCGGTATTTTGCGCGACAGGACGCGCTAAGTTGAAGGGCGCGGTCGCTCGTTTGAACCCGTACATCGACTCGGATGGGCTTCTTCGGGTTGGAGGCAGGCTCCAGGAAGGCGGATCTTCCATATGAGGACTCGCCATCCTTTCTGTTGTTGCCCAAGGGCGGACCCTTGGTGCAGCTTTTGGGTGTCTGATCGACACATTTCCGTAACGCCCATGCTGGGTGCAATGCTTTGTTGGCTATTTTGCAAACGCGAGTTTTGGATTTTGTCTGAAGCCCGAAGAGCAATCCGTAGCGTTCTGCTTTCGATGTATTGCATGTTATAGGTTGAAGGCATCCACGATGCAACCACAGATGGGTGATTTGCCCGCTGATCGAATCCGCTGACCTTCGAGACCGTTTGACGGCGTTGGAACCGATTTTGCCGGTCCCTTTTCGATCAAGGCTTCTCCCTTTCGTAATGCCCGTATTGTGAAGGGCTATTTGTGTGTATTTGTTTGTTTGGCCACCAAGGCTGTCCATTTGGAGGTGGTATCGGCTCTGACTACGGAGGCCTTCGTCGCCGCGTTGGATCGCTTTGTTTCGCGTCGAGGTCTACCTTCCCTTAGTAGGTCTGATAATGGCACAAACTATAAGGGAACCGTAAATTATCTTAAGGATGTTTCTGTGTTTATTGATAAAAATTGTACTAGTTTAAGTCAAATTGCTGCCCAAAGGGGAATAACCTGGAAGTTTAGTCCCCAAGTTGCCCCCATTGGGGAGGGGATTTTTGAAGCGGCTGTGAAATCCGCAAAGACCCACCTCCGCCGCATTATCGGAGAAACGGCTCTAACTTTTTGGAAAGAGCTGGCCACAGTGTTTTGTAAAGTTGAGGCGGTCCTCAACTCTCGTCCTCTCTGTCCGCTATCTCCAGATCCAAATGACTTGGAAGCTCTCACCCCTGGTCATTTTTTGGTGGGAGGGCCGTTGAATGCCCTGCCAGAATACCCGTGGAAGGATGAACGCACGTATATCGGTTGTCGCGTGTTTTCAAATGTTGCAGCAAATGAGCCAGGACTTTTGGCGTCGCTGGTCGCTTGAATATTTGCATTTGCTGCAGCAAAGAGTGAAGTGGACAGACAGGACTGAGCCTCCCAGGGAGGGTGATTTAGGATTGTTAAAAGAGGCAAATTTGCCCTCATTGCTTTGGCGACGAGCTCGCATATTACGTTTGATTCTTGGCGGAGATGGCACTCCGCGTGTGGCTGAGGTGTTGGTCGACGGTTTGATTTTAAGGAGAGGTGTGACCTCTCTCGCCCGCCTTCCCGTAGAGTAAGCTAGCGGTCTGCTTCTCAGACCGGGACGGGGGGATGTTTGTAATATATTGGGTAAAACTAAACGCAGGCGTTTCCTGTTATCGCCGCCAGGCGTTTTGGGGTTCTCACATTGCTCGTGCAAGATGGCTCGCGGACGGTCGCCATTGCCCTATGCGATATCGGTTTGATTTTAATACGCGGAGCGGTCTCGCGTCTTTTGCTTGTTGTTTAGTTTGAGTGATAATTGTGAATTTCCTGTTTGTTAAATAACTATTGAATTTGTGTTTGTGAAAAACTCTGTTATTGTGACTTTTTCTTGTGAGAGGTGAAACGTGGCTGGCTGTTCACATCTGGCTGTTCCCGAGTGAAACTACGGGAAGAAATCTATTTATTTGTCCTGGGGAATTGAGATCTCAAGGGTTAGGTAGGGTGATTAGAATTCCCCTTCCCGAAGACACTCAAGTTTGGATCCGAAGAGAAAGAAGATTTAATTTGGTAAGTGTTCAATTGTAGTTAATTTATAGGTTAGGTTATCATATAGGGCCCTGTAGCTCCTTCATAAGCTACGGTGGTAGCAGACTGCGTTAAGTTAGTTAGGTTTTAGTCGGGCAAACGTGGTGCCGCGTGGAGATTTTTTCCCGGTACTTATTTTTACCGGTGGTTTTTTCCCGGTGAAGTTCCGGTACAGAATTCTTCCCGCCGCTTCGTTTGTCCGGATTCTCGCTGCCACATTTTCTGGCAGCAGAGCGTAGTTGCTCTGCACAATAGAAGTGCTTCAGTTTTTGTAGGTACCTAAGTACCTATCTTTTTTAAGGAGTCTAAAACCTCTTAATTTGGGCCGGGGCGCTAGAAGCCCAGAACGCTCTAAAAAGCACTGTGTGTACTAGTGTATAGAGAACCGGATATGTATCCCGGTTCCTTGAAGGAACCAGGATTTTCGGCACCGGACTATGCTGGAACCGGGATTTACGGTACTTTCACTTTTTTTCAACCATATAAATTTATCTTTAATTATAATTAACGATTAATAATTAACAATCAGCCTTTAGCAACAGTAACACTTAGTATTCATTAATTATCCAGTTAAAACCAGACTACAATTGAAATTACTCTTAATTAACCCCGTGAAAACAATAGGAACCCTTAACTACAATAAAATTACAAATAATATTGAAATCAAATAGATAAAACAATCAAATAAAGTCTACGCCAACATATTAACATCTAACAATCAAATAATTAAACGGATCCATATATTTGAACGGATTTGTCCGTATAAACTATGAGGGTATACATTTCAGTTGATTACAAAAACAAACAATGAGTTCTATGCGGTTTTTATGATTTCAATTTACGAATTGACCACATCTCTGTCGTTGGGCAAGATTGTGGTCAACAGAAAACCCATTTTTCATTATAAAAAAATTCCCGAAAATACCGAAAATCCTGGTTCTTGTATTTTAATTCCCGGTTCTATTACCGCCACAAAAAACGAGTGACTTCCAACGGCCCCGGCGGGACGTCCCCGGTGACGGGGCCGTTGGAAAAAAAATTTCCAACGGCCCCGGCGGGCCCGGATTTTGCGTTGACGGGGCCGTTGGAAAAAATTTTTTTCCAACGGCCCCGGCGTGTTTATTAAATGGGAGGGATAGCATAAAAAATTTATAGCATACGCTCTGGTAGTGTTTAAAGGGGGGGAAATTGTGTATTATTTTGTATACCTTAAATATGAAATGAAATTTAAAAAAAGAGTTTGTTTGTAACAATCAGTTAATAATATGTTAATCCATACTAATATTATAAATGCGAAAGTTTGGATGTGAGTTTGTGAGTTTGTGAATTTGTGAGTTTGTGAGGATGTTTGTTACTCAATCACGCAAAATCTACTGGACGGATTTCGATGAAATTTGGTACAGAGGTAGATAATGACCTGGAATAGCACATAGGCTACTTTTTATCCCGGGAAAAAGCACTGTTCCCGTGGGAAATTCACGCGGGCGAAGCCGCGGGCAAAAGCTAGTTAGTTATAAATACTGTTTACGGAGTAAAAATACAACAGAGACAGTAAGATATTTAGTAGTTTATCTTAATACTTGTACTATTATGTGTCATAATCTAAAACAAACATCATGTATTTTATTTTCTTATATATATGATTGTTGATACCAAGTTGAAATTTATTTTTTATCAACAATAAATACTGATTGTTACATACAAACTCTTTTTTTTTAATTTCATTTCATATTTAAGGTATACAAAATAATATACAATTTCCCCCCCCTTTAAACACTACCGGAGCGTATGCTATAAATTTTTTATGCTATCCCTCCCATTTAATAAACACGCCGGGGCCGTTGGAAAATTTTTTTTTCCAACGGCCCCGTCAACGCAAAATCCGGCCCCGTCACCGGGGACGTCCCGCCGGGGCCGTTGGAAGTCACTCCAAAAAACCGGGAAATCCCGGGATTTTCAGTACCGGGATTTCCCGGTTCTATACACTATAATAGTGTGTATTTCCTACCCTATGCCAAGGAGTTTTAGTGTAAATGTGTGGTATAAAAAAAAAGGGCTACCTACTCGTATAAACTATCATAATCAATAGATTCATTTAAATATGGAGTTCATTTGTTATATGTAAATAATTTAAAGTAATGTATAATAAAGTTCATATCACAAAATAAAAATGTAAGGAGGCCTCAAATATTTTATTTATCTTCTATTTTATTATAATCGAAATTAAATACTTAAAAAAGAATCAGCATAATTAATGATTGAAAAGTTTATAACATGTCTCATCACTATCGAATTTAACTGTCGAAAGATGCACCACGCTATGCACCGACTATGGAAGTAATAAGTAGTTGTACAAAGTACTTCCATGGCACCGACGTGTCACGAAGGGAACGATAATAGTCTAGGCATAGAGCATAGGACACTTTGTTTTAAAAATGTAACTATCTTGACAATGACATTTGAGATATTGACATATCGAATCGACCGTCCGTTGTTTGTTTTGTTGTCATCTTGTCATTCATCTGTCTGTTTGCTTGTTGTTTTGTTTACCTTTTCCTGAATTTTTGATTTTGGGAGTTTCTTTCTACACATTTGAATTGAAATAGTAAATAATAATTATGTTTTATATGTAAATATAAATGTATTAAGAATTGTTGAATAAAAACTGAATGTAAAACGGTGCACCAATGCAGAACAACACTCCGATTGATTTAAAACTTCGCTTATCTTTACGACATTGAATATTATTTTGCAAAAGTGAACTTGCTGGAAGTATCGAATACTCTGTAGTATCAAACATACTTAAATTGTGATAATACAATTCGTACAGATATACGTGCGTAGCTCTCCTCGAATTTATTACTTTATTCGTTTCTCCATACCAGAGATCAATGATACAAACACCTGTTCAAACAAAATTCGTTGAAGTCGTTTCGCGTAAAATTAAATAAAGTATTCGCGCACAAGTTGACGAATTAACCAACTATTTTAAGTGTACACCGAAGTTGAAACACTACTGTTTTATTCAGTGTAATCTGATCGTGGTGATGTTATAACGAGTGTGATTGTGGCGCGTGTTATCAACGCAGTGTTGGCGGTACGTGGCAGTGACGTTCATACAACACAGATTGTATCTAGTTTTTAAATAAATTTTTACCATGGGGGATCCGAGTCCCTCAGGAACTAATAACAATGGTGAAGTACCAAAAGCAAAACCAGCAAAGGTCAGTTCTTATGTGTTATTTGATTTATCAAGGCATATAGAATTTAAAGTTTTGTTTATGATTTCAAGGTTTTAGAAATTACACTTTTTAAACATTAAATCAAGTTCAATATCAATAACATTTTTTAAGTAGGTACCTATGTTTATTATGGTTATGTTAAATAATTTTTTATAACAGACACGTAAAGAAAAGTTGGTGCAACAAACTTTGCGGCTGTCTTTTATTATTTTATATATATTTATTTATTCTTCAAGAACATCAATTAGATTTACAAACTTTATAAATTTCCATTTATATAGAAATCTTGAAACAGTTGAACTTGAAACTTATTTGTTGAATTTGATAATTCAGTTTCTTAAAAGTAGTATGGCATAAGATAAATGTTTCTTTGTAATGAGGATATGAGACTACTAGGAAGTTTAATAAGGCCTTTTTAACAAATCACAATATGATCCATTTCCTTACAAATTCATCAGAATATGGCCATCAAAGTGGCCTTTTTAGACCTGCAGATAATACTTTCTATCTGAATCATCTTATGAACCAATTACAATTAACAGTGGAAATATCAGTTAAACTTCCAACCCACTCACTATGCAAACAAGTTATGTTACTATAACATTACTTATTCACAAATACTTATTTAATTTTTCTTTCCAGGGTCCAACCAATGGTGCGGGGGCCGCAACACTTCTACAGCACAGGCTACCCACCTCACTACCATCATGTGCCACAACACCACATGCAACACTCCCCTCCCCCCGCTGTGTACCAGAAAGATGAGAGGACACAGCAGAGGTATACTAAGCTCAAGCAGAAATTAGATCGCAAGCAAGCCAATAGGAATAATGGGATAGGTGAGATTGTTTCTTCATTTTTTTTTTGTTTTGTCATTATCTGCAATTAGTCTTTAGACATTTTAGCGGATTAGGTGGGGGATATGTCCGGTCAAAGGCACTCCCCAGTGGTTGCTGCCTTTCTCAATGTCTACAATTTAGACTCTGAATGTTGTGTTGCTTTAGCCGTTTATTGTAGCTAATGTTGTTCAGTTTGCATGCTAGCTCATTAGGATGGTTTAGAGAGCCGATTTCTGTAGCGTTCAGCGGAAAGCCTTATCTCTTCCATAACAGTGTTTCTTCATATTTGAATAAGTTTTTTTAGGTATTCTGGTTTCAATCATGAGCAATGTTATAGACATTGCTTAAAAAAAAAAAATAAGTTTTACACTACCTAGGTTTTAATTAAATTTTGCTTTAACCGGTTATTAAAAGTAAGTAAATAATGTATACGTGTTATTAAAAAAATCTTGTATCTTATTTACTATCATAAGGAGATAATTTTATACATTTTATGGTCATCACCACGCATTTTGATGTTTCCACTTCTGTAACTGACCATTAAAAGTTAACCTCCACTGATCTCCAAAATGATCTAAGTAACTCTAACCTACATACATTTATATCTTGTTTATTATTACTACTGAGCATCTAGATAACACTGTTGTCAGATTTTTTCATCTGATCATCTGACATGCGTTGTTTATTGATCCTCCAGAAGTGAACTCCGGTGCGAGTACTCCATCGCTGTCCCCGCGCAAGGAGATGAACGGTCGCGGCGGCGGCAGCGGCGGCGCGTCGTCCGGCGCCTGGTCCGAGGGCGAGGGCTCGTCGGCCGGCGCGTCCGTGCAGGGCGACGACGAGACCGGACGTGCAGGCCATACTGGACCTGCTGTCCGCCACACGGACGCCGCAGGTATACATTTAACATGGCGAGAGTATATTTTGTCAATTGTCATAAGGTACCATGTAAAAGAATGTGACTTAAAGAGTTGATCCACTTTCACCAAGTATTATTATTATTTGCTTTTTGGGGACGCCTGCACAAGCACCAGTCCACCAGGGTGATCAGTCCACTCATGCTGGGAGAATTTCACCCAAGTTTTGAATTAACTGGTAACTCACATTGTCAACTGAATAGACACTTGACAGCAAAGGGATCATCCCTTTGCTGCTAATGTCCCACCTGCCTGGAAGAAGAGGAAACTCAGCTTTCAACTAGTAGCAGAATGTCCCGCATACGCTGCTGCGAGGAGAGACGTAATGGGCTTACACGCCCTATCTAAAAATGACCTGAGCGACATTACAATAGGGCAGGTATTAAAATTCTACATAAGGTTAACAGGTAGATTCAGTGGGTCGCCACCAACGTGAGTTACTTTCACCAAGTTAGCATGATCTTCCAATATTCTCTGTAGACATGTCATAACATATGTTTCAGGTGAGCGACATAACCCCAACGAGCGCCCTGGTGCAGTGGAACTCTCCCCACCCCGAGGGCGTAGCCCTGCCTAGCCTGGAGCTGACGTACGACCTGCTACTGGGTGACCGCGACGTCAAGCGGTACAAGGCCATCTACAGCGGGCCCTCGCTCTCGTGTCGGTAAGTTACCTATGTTACATCTCGTAGCCCTGCCCAGCCTGGAGCTTACATACGACCTGTTACTGGGCGACCGCGACGTCAAGCGGTACAAGGCCATCTACAGCGGGCCCTCGCTCTCATGTCGGTGAGTTATGTTATATCTCGTAGCCCTGCCCAGCCTGGAGCTGACGTACGACCTGTTACTGGGCGATCGCGACGTCAGCGTTACAAGGTTCCAATCGATTTTATTGTTAACTTGCTTTTGCCCGCGTGCATTTCCCCACGGAAACAGTGCTTTTTCCCGGGATCAGTGCTTTTTACCGGGATGAAAGGTACCCTATGTCCTTCTCAGTATGTCTAACTATGTATTGCTTCAGTAGATAAAGCCTGAAGAGGCTACAAACAAACAAACAAACTCACTTTCGCATTTAAAATATTAGTTAGGATTAGGATTCACCGGAGACATATGCGGTCTATAGACATTTTACGTTATTTTTTTTTTGTTTGTGTTCGCAGAGTGCGAGACTTACGGCCAGGCTGCGAGTACTCAGTGTGCCTGCAGATCCGCGCCGGCGCACTGACGGGCGCGGCCAGCGACGCCGCCACCTTCCGCGCCCCCCCCGCCCCCCCCGACCGCATGGCGCCCCTCCGCGTCACGCAGCGGGCGCGTTCCTCCTTGCAACTGAGGTGGAACGCCGCCAACGACAATGGTGCTCGCATTCAGAACTATATCGTGGAGATGGACAGTGGAGATGGCTTCCAGGTAATTATCGCTTTTTTTTAAGGCGCTACCCAAGGCTAATCAGAGGGGGTGAGGGGCGGTACGTAAGCTCCGCCTTAAAGCACACACAATAAAGGTTACTTTTCGAATTTTCTATAATTTGTGTTTTTGCTAGCGAGTTTTCGTCAGGCTCTTAGGGTAATTATTTTAGAGGTTTTCTTTTTAATTGTGATAAAACAAATAAAATATGATATATTTTAAAAAATAAGCCGATATCGTTTTAAATAATTGTAGTCTTTATTTAATTCTTTAAAAAAATTTACTGTTATCGCTTAAATTACGATGATTTTTGACGATAAAGGAAAAAAACAGGATTATGTATTATTATTTTTTTTATCTAGTCTTATTTATTTTATTTGTAATTTAATTCGATATAATTCTAGTTTAGTATTTTTCTCTTTACGGGATATTTTTCCTGCTTCAATACTTCTTACCTATGGTTCACACTTGACGTTCAAAGACAGTACGTTTTCGGAAAATCCTGATTGGGTATGTCCTTAAGTTTCTATAGTTCCGACCGCGTGGCGCCCCTGCGCGTCACGCAGCGGACAAGGTCTTCCTTGCGACTCAGGTGGAACGACACCAATGACAATGGTGCTCGCATTTAGAGCTATATCGTGGAGATGGCTTTCAGGTAATTGCTTCAAAGCAATAATTACCAGGGCAAAGTCCCTCTTAAAATTTTGTATTTTCCATGTGATTAATACCTTTACTGGCCGAACCTTTAACTGTTAGAGAAAAACCTGAGCTTTATTTTGATATTAATCAAATCATATTGTCTCCCGACTCCAGGAACTGGTGAAGCCGCGTACCAAGCAGCACACGGCCAACAACCTGCGGCCGCAGACTCGCTACCGGTTCCGCATCGCGGCCGTGAACGAGGTCGGCCGCGGCGAGTGGAGCGACGAGACTGTGGAGTGGACGGCCGGCTCCCCTCCCCCCGCGCCGCCGCCCCCCTCCCTCCGCACCGCCTCAGCCACCGCGCTCGCCCTCGCCTGGGAACGCCGCAGCGACGAGGAGTTTGTGCTGCAAATGGATGACGTCACGCGCGGACACGGTTTTCTTCCGGTGTACTCTGGCCCGGAGAAGAGCTACGTGTGCGCCGGCTTGCGGAGAGCTACTGAGTATAAGTTCAGGCTTCGCTGTGAGACGAGTGATGGGCAGGTAATATTTGTTAATTAATTGTTTTGTTATCTGTAATTTCTGCTTTTCGTATTGTACTAGTGGTATAGTTGCCGTCACGTAAAAAGGCCTCTAGCGGTTAAGCTGCGCAGTAGGCGATATATCGGTCTATGCGGTGAGCGGGGGTCTCATCCGGCACGCGCGATTGGTTCGTCAGTCGTACAAGTTTCACCCCCTCCTCACCCTACCATCGGCCTTTTTACGTGATGGGAAGTTAAAGCCGACTTTAGTCTCAAGGTAGCTAATGGTATTTTAGTTAGCGTAACGACTGCCATCTGGTGATAACAGCTGGGTCCTTTTAAAAAACAGTGTTCTTACAAGGATTCCCTTTTTGCCTTTTGAGGTACGGAACCCTAAAAACGGTATGCAATGATTTTATTCCATCCAGGGTCCGTGGTCGCCGGAAGTGGCGTACCGGACGTTGCCCGAGAGGCCGGGGGCGCCGGGCCGGCCGCTGCCCCGGGGCAAGATCCACTCCCGGGCCTTCCGCCTGCGTTGGGACCCGCCGCCAGACGACGGCGGCGCCGCTGTCGCCAGCTACACGCTGGAACTCGACGGCGGCGATGGCTACCGGCCCGCTTACCAGGTACGTGCAAAATGCACTCCCGGGCTTTCGAAGCGACCGGATTTTACTTTTTAAGCAAGACAAATTCAGACTGCCGAAATGTGGCGCTGCAGCGATGGTAGATGTACGAGCACGTACAATAATATTGTGTCGAGTCATCGAAGTCGCGCGATGCGCGTTTTTGTGTAATTAACCCCGTTCGCACACGAGCAGTAGGAGTTGGAGTTGCGTCAGCGTCGCGTTTTAACGCTAGGCGTTGGCGTGCCGTTATAACTTGTGGTGTTCTGCACACGAGCCGTCGCGTAGCCGTCGATCTCACAAGGTTTCAATGGTTCTAGATGTTTTTAGTTTCTTCAGATGAAGGGGGATTTTAAATAGAGTTCAGTTCGCATCATACCGGCCAGCAAGAGGGCCGCGCGTACTCATCATTATCACCATAGTTCGGGTATCTGCCCGTACAGTAGAAATATTTTCGCGTTATACAAAAATTTGATTTCTGAGCAGGTACAGTCAGATGCAGATAAACCTGACAGAATATATATATCTCCAGGATCCTATCTCATGGCGATTAGGTTTCTCTGCATCTGACTGTACATTGGTGTCATTAAAAGTGGTAATACTGTATAACTTCATTGATTGCCCTCAGGGTCCGGAGCGCGAGGCGCACTGCGAGCGTCTGCAGCCGGGCACGGCGTACCGCGCGCGCGTGCGCTGCGAGAACGTGGCCGGCGTCGGAGAGTGGTCGGCGTGCGAGAGCGTGCCCACCGAGCGCGCGCCGCCCGCCGCGTGCGCCGGTCTCGTGCCCGCCGCGCCGCCGCGCGCCACGCTGCTGGCGCTGCGCTGGGGCCGCCCGACCAGGACGGCGGGGAGCCGCTCACTGAGTACCGCGTCGACTTGCAGGAGGCTGACGGTCAGTGTGAGATACGTGGGTGCGAGAGCGTGCCCACCGAGCGCGCGCCGCCCGCCGCGTGCGCCGGTCTCGTGCCCGCCGCGCCGCCGCGCGCCACGCTGCTGGCGCTGCGCTGGGGGCCGCCCGACCAGGACGGCGGGGAGCCGCTCACTGAGTACCGCGTCGACTTGCAGGAGGCTGACGGTCAGTGTGAGATACGTTGGTGCGAGAGCGTGCCCACCGAGCGCGCGCCGCCCGCCGCGTGCGCCGGTCTCGTGCCCGCCGCGCCGCCGCGCGCCACGCTGCTGGCGCTGCGCTGGGGGCCGCCCGACCAGGACGGCGGGGAGCCGCTCACTGAGTACCGCGTCGACTTGCAGGAGGCTGACGGTCAGTGTGAGATACGTTGGTGCGAGAGCGTGCCCACCGAGCGCGCGCCGCCTGCCGCGTGCGCCGGTCTCGTGCCCGCCGCGCCGCCGCGCGCGCCACGCTGCTGGCGCTGCGCTGGGGGCCGCCCGACCAGGACGGCGGGGAGCCGCTCACTGAGTACCGCGTCGACTTGCAGGAGGCTGACGGTCAGTGTGAGATACGTTGGTGCGAGAGCGTGCCCACCGAGCGCGCGCCGCCCGCCGCGTGCGCCGGTCTCGTGCCCGCCGCGCCGCCGCGCGCCACGCTGCTGGCGCTGCGGCTGGGGGCCGCCCGACCAGGACGGCGGGGAGCCGCTCACTGAGTACCGCGTCGACTTGCAGGAGGCTGACGGTCAGTGTGAGATACGTTGGTGCGAGAGCGTGCCCACCGAGCGCGCGCCGCCCGCCGCGTGCGCCGGTCTCGTGCCCGCCGCGCCGCCGCGCGCCACGCTGCTGGCGCTGCGCTGGGGGCCGCCCGACCAGGACGGCGGGGAGCCGCTCACTGAGTACCGCGTCGACTTGCAGGAGGCTGGACGGTCAGTGTGAGATACGTTGGTGCGAGAGCGTGCCCACCGAGCGCGCGCCGCCCGCCGCGTGCGCCGGTCTCGTGCCCGCCGCGCCGCCGCGCGCCACGCTGCTGGCGCTGCGCTGGGGGCCGCCCGACCAGGACGGCGGGGAGCCGCTCACTGAGTACCGCGTCGACTTGCAGGAGGCTGACGGTCAGTGTGAGATACGTTGGTGCGAGAGCGTGCCCACCGAGCGCGCGCCGCCTGCCGCGTGCGCCGGTCTCGTGCCCGCCGCGCCGCCGCGCGCCACGCTGCTGGCGCTGCGCTGGGGGCCGCCCGACCAGGACGGCGGGGAGCCGCTCACTGAGTACCGCGTCGACTTGCAGGAGGCTGACGGTCAGTGTGAGATACGTTGGTGCGAGAGCGTGCCCACCGAGCGCGCGCCGCCCGCCGCGTGCGCCGGTCTCGTGCCCGCCGCGCCGCCGCGCGCCACGCTGCTGGCGCTGCGCTGGGGGCCGCCCGACCAGGACGGCGGGGAGCCGCTCACTGAGTACCGCGTCGACTTGCAGGAGGCTGACGGTCAGTGTGAGATACGTTGGTGCGAGAGCGTGCCCACCGAGCGCGCGCCGCCCGCCGCGTGCGCCGGTCTCGCGCCCGTAAATTACCGCGACCAACGGCGGATCCAGGATTTTTTTCTGGAGGACAACAAGGACCGTGGCGGACTATGCATGTTAGGAGGGGGGGGTGCAACAAATCGACATCCGTCATGATGCTGTTTCCGCCCGCCTTGAAACGAATCCTAAAGACTTGCTCTCACTACGCCACTGCAGAAGGACCAGATTTGCAAAAAAACAAGAATAAATTCTGTTATTTCTTTATTTGATATGCACTGTTAAGGAATTTTCTGGGGGCACGTGCCCCCGTGCCCCGAAATCCGCTACTGACCGCGACCAAGCCACCGCCAATAATTGCATGCAAGTATTGCTCTTGTTTGTACAAGAAACTTGCACCGTCTAAATGAGCCTTCATTCGTTTCCTTCAGGAAAAACTAACCAAGAAATTGAGTTTTTTACTCAAATATTTATTCCATTTACACTTGTACAATGAGCCTTACCAACTTTAGATTAGACTTTACATCGTATCGTATTCTTCCATAATATTGCCACTTTATAGTGTCTGAAGGTTCTTATGTGTATGTGCAAATAATCACCATAAATATTTATTGTTATATCCAGATGGCGCAACTCGAGTGGCTCATACTGGCACCGCTCCTGAATGCATCATCCGGGACTTGACCCCAGGCCGGAGGTACCGCGTTTGGGTCACGGCCTGCAACCGCGTGGGTCCTGGGCCAGCCTCGTCCGCCCTAGAGTTCACCACCGCGGCCGCCCCGCCCGACGCCCCTCCAACGCCCACCGCCACCATAGAAACCCCACGCTCCGCCCGCCTCGAGTGGACCTCCCCGGCCGACAATGGCGCCCCCATAGTGGACTACCGCCTGGAAATGAGCGTCTCCAACGTCGACGACGCATTCGCCGAAGTGTACCGCGGCGTCAGCACCGCCTGCGTCGTCACCAAGCTGACCCCGTTCTCCCCGTACTTCTTCCGAGTGTGCGCGACCAACTCCGCGGGGCGGGGCGCGTGGTCCTTAGTCCGGGATCTGTTCACCCCCCGCGCCCCCCCTGCCGCCCCCACCGGCCTGAGACATGAAGCCACCGCCGATAGTTTGCGACTGTACTGGCGAACGCCCGCCGATCACGGTGCGGAGATTATCAAATACCGAGTCGAAGTCGATAGCTCGTCGTTCGAGACAGAAGGCCCGACGCCAGAGCGGATTGTGGAAGAACTAACCCCGGATACAGTATACCGTGTTCGGGTCGCGGCGTTGAATGAAATAGGATTGGGTGATTGGTCAGAAGAAGCTCGGGCGTCTACGCGGCCGACGCCGCCATCGCCGCCGGAACTTCGCTTGGCGCTGGCAGCTCATAACTACCTAAAGCTGGAGTGGAGCAGCTCATCCGAGGGAGCTCAGTACTGCGTGGAGATGAGAGGGCCCGACGGCCGGGAGTTCCGCCATGTTTATCGTGGGTCCGCCCGTTCGTGCAAAGTGAAGAAGTTGCGTGAGGCCACCACATACACCTTCCGGATACAGGTACGGAATATTTATTTGTTTTGGAGATGTCCAAATCTTTTTTATTTTCTTAACATTTCGGTATGGGTTGCATTTGCATCTTCAATCGACTGCTCTGCTTGCACGTCAGAGTGACGAAAGAACGAATGAAAAATTTCACCACTCCATTAAAAAACTACTTAGTCGGAAACTACCGAACTATTCTGAGGTCAAGATCGGGGAATACACAGGACAATCAATACATTCTATCGATTCATTTTATTTATACATTTCAGACTAAAACTGTAGAGCTTCCTACAAAAACAGAAATAAATTTAAAAAATAACTTGTTACGAAAATTATGTGCCTGGAGCCTATAAATCCATTGACCCTGCCAATCTCATGTAACACTTTGTCGTCTCAGGCGAGCGACGAGCGCGGCGGGCGCGGCAGCTGGTCCCCGGGCGTGTCGTACAGCACGCCCCCTCCCCGCCCCCGCCCCGCGCCCCCCGCGCTGCAGCCCGCCCCCCTCGCCCCCCGCGCCGCACTGGTCGCCTGGGACGCGCTCGACCGCGCGGACTACGTGCTGCAGTGCGCACGCGCCAAGGATCCCGTCTTCAAACAGGTGAATAGTTTTTCTATCTAAGGTATCAGCCTACAATCACTAGCTTGTGCTCGCGAACTTCGTCCGCGTGTAATTTACTATTGTCAATTTCTCCGGTTCTAAGTGTATAAAGATGAAACCTTTTAAGTTAGACCTTCTATAATACAACAGTGAAAACCGCATCAAATTTGGTCCAGGAGTTTTTGCGTCATGCGCGTACAAACATATAGACAGAAAGACAAACAAAAATTAAAAATAATTGTTTTGGCTTCTATTAGCCTTATAAAGATCCCTCATAATGATTTTTCTTAGATATTTCTTATGTACAGACACAGGCCAGTTACAGTTTTATTATATGTATAGATGATGTTACACTTCAATACACAAAATGTGAATTTAATAAACTCGTTACACAAAATTAATATTGCGATATTGCCGTAGGTATACGCGGGCAGCGAGAACCAGTTCCAGCTGGAGGACCTGGAGGCGGGCGCGGAGTATTTATTGCGGGTGATGGCCGTGCGGGACGGGCTGGCCAGCGCGTGGTCGGGCACGGCGCGGCTGCTAGTGCCGGCGGGCGTGCCCGCGGCGCGCGCGCGGCGTGCACGTGCGGCGGGCACGAGTGCACGTGCACTCACGCCGCGCCAGGCCGCGCTGCTCATGGCCGCCGGGTTCCTGCTGCTGGCCGTGCTGGTGGCCGTGCTCGTGCAGCGGCTGGTGGAGCCGCGCCCGTGACGCGCGCTGATGGCCGCGCGCCCGCGCGCGCTGGCCCGCCTCTAGCGCGCGCGTGCCCACGTGCTCCCCCCCCCAACCACGGTCGAGACGTTACTAAACTGGGCCCGCGTCCCCGGAGAGTAGCTGTCGCCGGCGAAAGCTCCGGAGTGCCGAATGTTAATTATTTATATGTACATATAATGTAGATATATCGACGGGTGAGACGACAGTAATTTCGGTGGCCCGAAATCTTATTTTGTGTACCGTTTTTGATACATTCGTATTGATGGTGGTGACCGCGATCGTCTGTGTATTACGATGAAGTATGTCGCGGAGTTTATTTTTGTCATAGATTACTGTCACGGGTGGTTTGCGCCTCGCGGCCTAGCACACGTTTTATAATCAGTGTTGGTGTTTCAAATACTACTGTGAATATTTTATATCTTCATGCATAAGTGTGTGTGAAGTTGCTGATATTTTTAACGTATGTTATGGTGGAAGCCTATCCTTCTGTCCTGTATGTAATATCTCATAAACTTTCAAAAATCTTCATTATCTAGTCTATCTGCAACTTGTTATTTCATTTGCTTTCCCGAAGCGACGAGAATAATTTTATTTATTATATATTGAATAATGATGTTTGTTTTAATAGTGATATGAAGTGTACTTCCAATATTTTATTAGTATATTTGACTCTTGTATGTTTTCCATACATTAGATATATTTTATAGAATCATTCAGTCTGTTGCATGTTTTTATCAGGTTTAAGTATAAGAAATTAGTAACCAAGGTGCTCTATTATTAAAATTCTGTTAAGCGGGACCTGGTCCCCGTCTGCAACGAGTTTCCAGTGTGTGTGCTGTGATCACTTCCTTATGCGAATGAGACTGATTTTACAAGTAATGCTTTGTTTATAGAAATGTTTCAAACGCTTTCGTAACACTTTTGACATTAGCTATATTTTGTGCTGTCCATGCCGACTCACTGGTTAGATATAGACACGTGGCATTCTATGAGTAAATGCTGGTACAATAATGGGAAGTGTTGGATTGATGTCGGTCCCTTTATTTTGGTATATTTTACTACAAGTATTAGCCCTATAATGGCACTTGACTAACGCGAAGCAGCCGTCGCGTGCGCAGCACAGAGCGGTCAGACAAATACAATCCGACTTTATATACTCCAAATGCTTACTTGAATAATATTGATGTAACTAATTATATCGTCGATTTGTTTTTATTCATAGAAAATGACCTTTTATGACATAATATAATTAATAGATTAATTGTTTATGAATTGTAGAGATTACGAATTATTGAGATTGTTACCACCCGGCGTAAACATGGAATTGTCAATCAAGTAAACTATAGAAGACTGTCCAAATAGAGACACTTCGAAAAAAAAAGATATAGTTATTAATCCCTTATTGGTGTTTGTTACTTTTAATAACATTATTAGAAAATTGTTAACTGATTTCCATATTCATATAAATATTATTCTAAATGAATTTTGTTTTAGATAAGCAAAGTATCTTTATTAATTATATGTTTTATTGAAAGTTAGTAGTAATTGTCATGCCGATGTATGAGATTTCCATTTTAAACATTGATGTTTTAGTATCATATCTTATTACTCACTAGTTAGCGTCAGAGAAGTTTTGTGGACATATTATCAAGAATAACGTAATTACATTGAGTATTATCATTGTCGCGTAGGCCTCTGCATCCAATGATCTTATTCGATCCGTTGTTAGGTAATTATCGTGTTGGTGTCTTATTTATATTATAGACGAGATTACCGCGGCTCGCCCAATACTTATATATTAAATATACTTCGTAAATATTTAATATTTACTTCTGTGATCAGCTTATTCTTTTCTTTCTATATCTTTATTATTGTTATCGGAGACATTCCTAGGGTACGTGTTACTTTGGTATCAGGAACTCGTTTCGTGTTCTTGTATCAGCTACCTGCGTTAAACAAATTCACGGCGTGCCTGATTCCGCAAGGCGAATTAGTAAGCACAGCTTACCTACTGTGTTATTGTAAAGTAATATATTATTTTCGAAATTTCATAATAATGATGTGCAATTAACAATTTATTTATTTTTTATGGCTTAATATAATATTTATTTTAGAAGTATAACGAATCTTCACGCAACAATGAAGGAATCTGATGTTCCTATGATTTACACGTTTACACCGATTGCTGCTAAATTGTGTACTACAGTCAAGCATTCCAACTATATTCCACTTGTAAATAGGCCTAACGAATTTTACGACTATTGAATGTACATCTTGCTTTAATATTGAAAATGTAAATAAATCTGATTTTTAAAAGCTTCGCGAGAGGCGTGTTTAGATACTGAACATATTGTATGACAATGGGAAATATACTATACTGTGTTGAGACTACACGTTTTAAATTAATGAGATATATGATTAACGGGGATGACATCTCATATTGTATTTGTGTTTGAATAAGTAACGTATAACGAAATGTATATGTTTATAATATAATATTTGATGATGTTATGTATACAATTTATTAAATATGAATATATCAATAAAACTATATTTTGTGTACGATGAATGTTTAATTTTCATTTTTCAACCATAACAAAAGCACTCTTGTTTCTACATCTCTTACAATTAAGTACACTTAAAACAACATTTTTAAATAAACATGTTATCAAAAATTTTTATAAAGTAAATTAACTACAATACATAAGCACACTTTGGTCATTAGAAGACTAGATATGTTTTTTGTACTATGAGTATTTTTTATTAGAGCTAGGAGATCCTATTCACAAACCCTGGGTTTTACGAACTAGTCGTTATATTTAAGTCAAAGGAATCAGTTGGCACGATTTGATATTTTCGCTATAAAGTTCCGTATAGTTGGTCAGATAAGTGACTTCGTTTGTGGTTATCTGATCGATGCAGCCTCTGAAGTTGTGGGGAAATACCGATCTGGCTATTGCACTTTCATGTTCTGTCACACCCCCTGGAATAAAAAACAGCAATTTTTTTCAGGTCTAACTAAATTATTGCAAACCAAAACCGGACTCTTGCGAGTGAGTGCGTTCCCATAGCAAAACACTACTGAATATCAAAACGTGATGTTACTAAATAATTAGAGTATGACGTCGTGTAAATGTTTATATAAGTTTCAAATTTGTGCATCAATTAGTTTTTGAGATTTTAATTACAAACAGATTCTGCCAGGATGACATTTAGAACATTCCCCCAGCAAAAAAAGTTCTCGGATCGAAATGAAAGTAAGTACAATAATTAGAGTGTCGTGAAAGGTAAATGTTTATGAATAAATAAAATTTGTGTATCGAAAGACTTAGGAGAAATTCAAAATTCTGCTGGGGGAACGTTTGGCCGGATGCTGGATCTCCTAAATGGCATGGCGTAGAGATATGACTTTTTTTACACAAGTTGTTATTAATTTGTGTATAATGTTTGTAAAAATAGAAATTTAAAAAATATTACCTTTCAGGAGCTAAAAATAAAAACGTGAATTTAGGTATTTTGGCGCTTGTACTATAAATATGGGCCCTAGCGACTAATTGGTGACGTGAGTTTGTACCTTGAAGTTGTTTTCAATGTCCATGTAAGTATCAACATAGTATCATAAGTATTTAATAAGTTATGAGAATAAATGCAATGATTCAGCCGCCATGAATTTCGACAGTCCAATAGACGAGTTGGTCTATTATTTACGAAATTCACATGTTTTGCATTAATTGCTAAATATAGTTAACTATCCATTCTCCAAAAATCAGATCAATATATGCAGTAGTTCAAGAAATATAATTATAAATCCAAGCCAAGGTGAAATACCATGATAAGCCGACCAAATTCGAGAGTCTACCAAAAAGCGACCGTGCAGTATATTGTAGTGGTTTACTGAAATTGATAGTGTATTACCTCTTTTTTCAGTGTACAGATGCGTGCTCAAATGTTAGCATACCTAAAAAAATTATTTCTTAAAAAATTTAGTTAGTATATCACATATATCATATCTATGGTACATTAAGGGGCAGATCTCCGCAGATGCAGCCATCTCACTTTTAGATAAAAAGGTACAAAAAGGCCTCTTCATATCGGCTTTGGACCCATGAACGCCTCATTGGACCGGGTCCCAATGGACCCGTGTGGCTCTGAAAAACGTACCAACATAATATGTATATCTTTATTTCAAGTGATTACACTCATATCTTACATTATTAAATTAACTTAAATATGTTAATATCACACCCTACAAACTATTTTATTATAATATATTTCTGCACGGAGTATGTAAGCTCCGGCAGTAAGCCAAGTGCGGGCAGTCCCACCTCGTACCTATCATCTTTAGGATGCTGTTGGTACTACCGCGCACTCTTCTGAGCAAAAAGGGTGGCGCATGATCGTAGCAAAACAATCTATACCAGCTTCTTCAAACATACCGGAGGCACTACAATAGCGCGGTTATATAAGTTATGTACGTATGGGGTAGAAATATAAGGTTTATAATTCTATCATAGTGAAAGTGATTGCCACGCCGCAGCCATTCCAGTAGGAATCGGTCCTATACTAGGTACCTAAGATAGAACGAGCGCAGAGTTTTTCAATTAATATTGTATTGTAACTAAACGCAAAATATATATATAAATAAGTTAACAATAAAAAATCTTGAAATCCTGGACAAAAACTCTTCATTGAAAATTATATTAGTTCAGTTGTGTACGCGCCTGTACTAAATTACGTTTATAATACTGCAAATTTCAGATGGTTGGTAATATATACTGTACGGCCGCTTTTTGCTAGATTCTCGAATTTGGTCGGCTTATCATGCTTAATCTTATCTGCGGCTTATCATTTCACCTTGGCTTGGATTTATAATTATATTTCTTAAACTACTACATATATTGATCTGATTTTTGGTGAATGGATAGTTAACTATATTTAGCAATTAATGCAAAACATGTGAATTCCGTAAATAAAAGACCAACTCGTCTAATGGACTGTCGAAATTCATGGCAGCCGAATCATTGCATTTTTTCTCATAACTTATTAAATACTTATGATACTATGTTGATACTTACATAGACATTGAAAGCAACTTCAAAGTACAAACTCACGTCACCAATTAGTCTCTAGGGCCCATATTTATAGTACAAGCGCCAAAATACCTAAATTCACGTTTTTATTTTTAGCTCTTGAACGGTAATATTTTTTAAATTTCTGTTTTTACAAACATTATACACAAATGAATAACAACTTATGTAAAAAAAGTCATATCTCTACCCCATGCCATTTAGGAGATCCAGCATCCGGCCAAACGTTCCCCCAGCAGAATTTTGAATTTCTCCCAAGTCTTTCGATACACAAATTTTATTTATTCATAAATATTTACCTTTCACGACACTCTAATTATTGTACTTACTTTCATTTCGATTCGAGAACATTTTTTTTGCTGGGGGAATGTTCTAAATGTCATCCTGGCAGAAACCGTTCGTAATTAAAATCTCAAAAACTACTTAATTGATGCACAAATTTGAAACTTATATAAACATTTACACGACGTCATACTCTAATTATTTAGTAACATCACGTTTTAATATTCAGTACTTTTTTGCTAGGGGAACGCACTCCTTGCGAGTCTTTCAAGTGGGATATCCCATTAAAGGAATTGTGTAATACAAAGTAAAAACAGCCTTGAAAAGTAATTTATTTATCTTTTTTTTTTGCTCGGAGAGCGTTGTTCAATCAAATATTTATTTTTAATTTATAAAATACCTCTAAACTCACCTATATACAAATCCACATCATCGTAATCCGCATCACTAACGCCTGGCTCCTCAACATACACCACAACTCCATCCAGCATGACAGTGACGTTTGCTGGAGTTATCCTGGCTACCACCGTATGCCATTCACCATCTGACAGGAAGCCAGAGTGGGGCAGCAGGCGGGAGGAGGGGGAGGGGAGTTCGGAGAGGGGCTCGCGGGAGGAGTTGCGGGGGAGCGACCAGGCCAGCTTCAGGTACCCGCCTTCGAGGCCAATGCCGAAATAGTCTGTATCCTGAAATTTTAGGGAAGTAATATGAGCACGTACAATTAGATGAGATAAAAAAGCTGTTCAGCTAGCCTATCCTAAAAAAACAATCCTTATTTAAATACGTTAACTGCTGAGATCACGCTACGCAAACGTCGATTGCTTCAATTGCATGTAAAGTCTAAAAAAAAAAGCCTAAAGGTTGTTTAAATAAGCTTAAACTAGCACTTTTAAGTCGTAATGATTAGTTAGTTGTCATCAGAAAATTACTTAAAGCTCGCTTACAAAGCGCAAGTGGAGAAGTCCCCATACATTCACTAGTCTATGTAGGTACACTAGGTAACATGCCTTGAAATGAATCTTTACTGAACTCACCATGATCAACCAAAGCAACACTAGGGTGTGCAGTGGTGAAGTTGAGGGCGACGTATCCTTGGCGAAGCTGCGTCGTGGTCGCCCTCTGTTCCGGGTACTCTAGGTAACTTACCTTGAATTATATGATTTTGTATTGAACTCACCATGATCAACCAAAACAACAGCGCACTAGGGTGCGCAGTGGTGAAGTTGAGAGCGACGTATCCTTGGCGAGGCTGCGTCGTGGTCGCCCTCTGTTCCGGGTACTCTAGGTAACTTACCTTGAATTATATGATTTTGTATTGAACTCACCATGATCAACCAAAACAACAGCGCACTAGGGTGCGCAGTGGTGAAGTTGAGAGCGACGTATCCTTGGCGAGGCTGCGTCGTGGTCGCCCTCTGTTCCGGGTACTCTAGGTAACTTACCTTGAATTATATGATTTTGTATTGAACTCACCATGATCAACCAAAACAACAGCGCACTAGGGTGCGCAGTGGTGAAGTTGAGAGCGACGTATCCTTGGCGAGGCTGCCTCGTGGTCGCCCTCTGCTCCGCGGCGCGCTGCAGCGTGGTCACCGCCCGGCTCGGAGATAGGAAACTGTGGCCGGTGAATTGCGGGATCGTTATATTTATTCCTGGAAGATCATATGTAGGTTTTGTATTGTTTTATCTTAACCTGTGCATTTTGTGTAAGAGAATTATTTTTAATGGCCTCTGCGTCTGATTCGCGATTCGATGAAAATTTGCCTCAATTATTTTAAAATTGTATAAATAGGTATCTCATCATATCAAAAAAATGGCGTCATCTCGTGTCGGAGGCCAAGATCCACTTCGGGTCGCTGCGCCGCCGCAGTAGTAAGTAAGTAAGTATCTCATCATATCTTTCATCTCATCTTTTTTCCTTCAGTCACCTTGATGAGTGATGAGTCTCGTCAACTCTCGTCTCGGCTACCCTTTCAGATGGTCAATTAAGTCCCGGTCGCCATGTGTTTTAGAAATTGACTCGAGGGTAAATTACCTAACTCCTGCAAATAATAAAGCACTCACTATTCTCGCAGTATGGTCCATCATAGCCCGCAGCGCAGACACACTTGCCCTTCCTACAGAACCCCCTGGGCGCGGCACACCTCCGGGAGGGGCAGGCGGCCTCCCTCCTGCAGCGCCCCCCTCCCCCGGGCGGCGCGCCCCCTCCCCCCGCCCCCGCCCCCGCGCACGCGCAGCGAGCGCGCCCCTCCTCCACGGAGCAGGCGCCGCCGCCGCAAGTCTCCGAGCCGCAGGGAGTGCCGTCACAGTCCTCCAGGTTTGCTCCTTCTGTTGTTTTCAGTTCAATATGAATGATCAAATCAGGTATAATCCTAATCCTAACTAATATTATAAATGTGAAAGTGAGTTTGTTTGTTACCTCTTCACGCTTCATCTACTGAACCAATCTTCCTGAAATTTCGCATACACATAGTTAGAAGTACGGAGAAGGACATAGGATACCTTTCATACCGGGCACGGTTCCCGTGGGAAATTCACGCGGACGACGCCGCGGGCGAAAGCTAGTAGTATATATATTTACTATATACAGTCCACGTCTTTTTATTCAGATATTTTGCAGGTAGGTATTTTACCTTGTATATTTTGTGGCTCCAGTGTCACTAAGACGTTGTTGACGTGGAAGTTCCTGATGCAACCGGCGTACGACTCGGCTGCTCCTGACATCGCATCAAAAGGTATTGTCGACAAATCTCTTGCTCCACCTAAAATATAAATAGATAGGTATGTATCTGCTAACCTATTATAAACTTGTTTGTGAGTTGAGTACCTAGTCAAGTATCATCTCGTGTATAAGATTATCGAAAATTTAAAGCTGGTTCTAGTACCCAAATACAGCCCGGATTGTTTAAAATATGCTGACAACATAAGGCTTTGGGGGTTTTATTCCACTGGGCTGTTCAGTTACCTTACCTATATGTACAGTAGCGTTGGTGCTAGTATGAGGGTAGGCATGAGCCCTCATGCCCTCGGTGGATATAGCCCCGTCCACCCACACATACAGCCGGCTGCCGTAGCGACCCGCCTTCACACTGTGCCATGCTGACATCGACAGCACCACACCGCTGCGGACCAGCGACGTCAGACCTGATAGACGATCTGGAAATGACGATAATGTGTTAGGAAACTTCAGAGAGAGAGTGTAAAATCTTAGTTAGCTGGAAAACGCAGTGTAAGTCTCTAATATTATGCCTCATACTCAGACTGAGGAAGGATCTTTTAGATTATTCAATCTTTAGTTTATGCTCATATGTTAAACTAGGTATGATTTATTCTCACCAGTCCATCTGTACTCCAGTAGCCCTCCTTGTAGCGACAGTGAGGTGTAGAAATGTGGAGTTTGCACGAACGCTATCAGACCGTGTTCTTTCCCCGGTTTGATCTCCGCTTCAAAAGCCAGGCTCACGCTGGAGATGGGGCGAGGACGCAACTGAACGTACGATCGTATGCCCGTAAATAGAACATCCGTTGGGATAAGGTCTGGAAAGGTGATAATTGAGATTTACGTTTTAACCTACTATATTGAATAAGCTTGATGAAGTCGCCAAAGTTAAAGGGAAAACTAACTAAGTAGATGAGCGATGTCGATAGAGAGAGGAAAACTGCATCTCAGGGTTGCCTCTATATAAATAGGAGAGGAGGTCGCATTGTAGATAGAAGAATTTTAATGTTTAAAAATAAAATTCTGCAATTGTCTTCACTTTTGTAACACATACCTTGGTCGCAATACCTGCCGGTCCTCCCATAGGGGCAGTCGCAGTGGTCGCCGGCGGCGCCCAGCACGCAGCGGCCGCGGCACGGGCTGCGGCGGCCGCAGACTGGCTGTCGTGACGCGCACGTGGCGCCGAACCAGCCTTCGTTGCAGATGCAACTGGAAGGGAAAGCTGTGGTTGAGTCTTGCATGTAGGTCTGTTGAGGAACCACTTTTCAAGACTAAATCCACAAGGAGTGGAAGCTGGCCGCTCGACCCAACATTAAACGTGACTAACCTAATAACTCTGTTGTCTCAACGCGACTTGTATGCTCCTACAATGTAAATTGTTGGGGAAATGCGGACCAAATAACTTATTTGCACACTACCTATAGGTAGCAACTGTGCAGCAAATAAAAAGCAAACGACACTACCCTGGCAATATGTTCTTTCAATATTTATATCGAAACTCATGATGTGCCAATACAAAACAACAACACTAGCTTCTTACCCATAAGTGGCAGGCGAATGTATGCACACTCCTTGCGGCGCGTTACAAGACTTGGCAGTGCACTGCGCCACGCCACACTGCCCCGCGCCGCGCGCCGCGGCGGGCCGCCCCGACACCGCGCCCGACACGTCCCACACGCAGCCGCGCCAGCCAGAGTGCAAGGGCAGGTCGTGGGGTAACTCCGAGAAACCTGGGGATGGGTGACCGCCTGAAAAGGAGACAGAAATGGGAAAAACGAATTAAAAAAAAATGTACAGATACTATATAGATGTAGAGACACTATAAAGATACTATATCGGTACAAGGTTAGCGTAGACAAAAGAAGGCGCAGCAGTGAGTCATGGAAGACTAACAATGATGATACAGTACTAAAAGTCAGCCTTTGAGACATGGTGAGAGTATTCTATTCTTTTAAGCAGGTGACAGACCTGGGGGCCGATTCTACTTATTACAAACGTAGATGTCGTGTCTCATAATTGTGTCTTAAGAGCCAAAGAAATTGAACTAAGGCAACAAGTTCTCTCTTCTATGTTTTATTACGATTTCTTTGACTTTTGATTTTGAGCGACAACTGAGGCACGATATTTGCGTTTGTAATTTAGCAGAATCAAGGGCCTGGTCCCAGGTCCGGAGCAGCTATTATCAGGTCTCTGAAGGGACGCTACTTGTAAAGTATCATGAGAACTCCTCACCGACATAGACGTAAGGTAGCAGTGTCATGCGGGCCTGTGCGGCGGGCGCGTTGCCGGTCGCGTTGTAGCGGTTGTCCACGCTGAGCCCGGCCGCGCGGCCGCGACGCCACACCCGCACCGTGTGGCCGCCGCGCCGCGCGCTCAGCGCACGCGATGTGAACACGCGCCGAGGACCTAATACCAAATGTTGTCAAAGTCACAGCCTATTCAAAAAGGTTGTTTATTCCAGGTTGGTCCTATTATCTACTCTAACCTCTATTTACTATTAGGTACCCGCGCCGATGCTTGTGGATCACATATTTGACAAAGTTCAGGTTCAGCTCTACACAACTATATAGATCTTGGTAAATGAATTATGATGGCTAATCACAAAAATCTTGAGAATGTGTGGCTGATAAACACACGAAAATGAGCGAGTCCATCTACCAGCATAGAAAAGCATACACAACACATACCAAGTTATCAAAAGATATAACAGTATTTATTTATATACTTAGGTTACCTATTTCTTAACTACAACGCAAATTGAGGTAAGCATGGTGGATCTGTATTTACTTTACAGTGTTATACAAATACTACTTACCACTGCCCATGTTCCAAGTTAGCATAATGTACCCCTTCACGAAGGTCAGGGCTAAATGCTGACTGCGCGAGTCATGTCTGCCCGCCTGCCCCACGAACGCGAGCAGCGCTATCTGCTCCATGTCAGCTGTTTGGAAGCGCAGGCGCAGGTCCAAGCGGTCGGAGTTCAGGGCAGTTGGGGACAGCGGGTAGATGAGGTACGATGATATGCCCGTGCTGATCGGAGCGAGCGATGGACGCGTTATTTCCACATCTGAAATTGGATTGTATGCTGGTATGCCGTCTTTTGCAATTAATCCTGCCCCAAGGCACAAAATTTACAAACGACCAGCGTCGGAAGTGAGAAAAAGAAGTACTTTTTAATGGAATCTTGGATTCTCCGCTTAAAAATAGGTCTGTACATTTTTTTACTTTGATGCAGATGATGGCATCCAATTGAGTTTTATAGAATTAAGTTGTAAGACAACTTACTGTACTCGCAGAAAATGCCGTGCTTCCCGTAGGGACAGAGACACAGGAAGCCGCTGCCGGGGTGGCGCACGCAGCTGCCGCCGGACAGACATGGATTGTTCTCACATATTGAACTCGAGCAGTGCCGTCCAGTCCAACTGCAAATAGAGAAATTATGTATTTTTTTATTAAGGTAGGTAACAAAATAGGTTTTGTTGTATTGGTTTTCCTCGCACAAAGAATTCTTAAAAATGTCTTCTTCTTGTCAGCATATTTGCCCCCAATGCTAAACGTATCCTGGTCCAGATCCATCCTAGGTCTTTCAATTGTAAAGTTAACCTAAAATTTTACCTATCACCCAGCTCTATTTTCTATAATATTGGCTGTTTTAGGCTTTTAGCTTGATTTCTTGATATCGTTCTCTCTAGCCCAGACAGTCAACCTGCCAATTTGGGCAGGTTTCTACAACACTCACCCATTGCTGCAAGAGCAGACGTATCCGTCGCCGCTGTCGTCGCAGGAGCCGCCGTTGAGGCAGGGCGCTGACAGGCACGCGAGGGACGAGCACTCACTCACTTCGCCGGCCTCCACTGCATCCCCGAACACCGAACGGTTTTCCCCATTCACCTGAGTGGGGTATTCGGGTTTTATTCCATACTTTTTCTGTTTTAATTTATTTTTTTATTATTAATTTCAAATTTAAAAGACATCAACGCGATACTGATTATAAAATACTCTCGACAAATTCATTCAGACATTTTATTTGCCATGCATGTCTGAAGGAAAAATCAATTGTGATGTAGGTTGATAGGTATATTGATGTATATGATATGATATTTACAGAGAAGTTCATTGCTAAGAGAGAAACACATCAATTGTGTTTGTAAAAGCCACTGTCTCATTTTCAACTAAAAGTAGAGATCATACTATGAGATCCTTGATACAGCCAACGAAAGGCTTGTTGTCAGCGTCCCGGACATCGGGCGAGTTGCCCAGATACAGGGTGGTGTCGCGGGCCAGGTCCGAGATGTTGGCCACTTGGCCCCCGCTCATGGCCACAGTGTCGTTCAAGCGGAGGGTGGCGTTGCAGTGCTGCTCTTTCAGGTACAGGTCTAATCTGAAAATATAGTCTGATGAAACCCTTTGATGGTCTTCGTCAAGCTTTGTGTGTGCGATAGATAAATAGAGGGTAACAAATAGTGTAGAGGTACCTTCTGAAAATAATTACTTACGTTCTTGGTAAGTAGAAAAGTTACCTGGTTTCTATCTTCATTTGATATCCTTTATTGACAAAAGTTTTCAGTTCACTCAAGAGCATGGTTTGGTAGCCGCAGGAGAATTTAAATTTCAATAGTCCAGACTCCATACTAAGCTGCATATAAACTCCTTTGGCTATGTCCACGTGCATGATTTGTCCATCGGTTATTAGAGTTTTGGCATTGAATTCGATATTTATTGATGTGCCGTTACGCAATTTGTGTGTTATGAATGAATTTCCTCCAAAAGCCGCAGAGGTGATAGTAATTTTTTCATCACAAAACCTTCCTGCGTAGTTGAAGTGACA
>CM031567.1:13969456-14136141 GCA_018467065.1 Ephestia elutella
ATCGTCACCACCATCAATACGAATGTATCAAAAACGGTACACAAAATAAGATTTCGGGCCACCGAAATTACTGTCGTCTCACCCGTCGATATATCTACATTATATGTACATATAAATAATTAACATTCGGCACTCCGGAGCTTTCGCCGGCGACAGCTACGCTTCGGGGACGCGGGCCCAGTTTAGTAACGTCTCGACCGTGGGGGGGGGGGAGCACGTGGGCACGCGCGCGCTAGAGGCGGGCCAGCGCGCGCGGGCGCGCGGCCATCAGCGCGCGTCACGGGCGCGGCTCCACCAGCCGCTGCACGAGCACGGCCACCAGCACGGCCAGCAGCAGGAACCCGGCGGCCATGAGCAGCGCGGCCTGGCGCGGCGTCAGTGCACGTGCACTCGTGCCCGCCGCACGTGCACGCCGCGCGCGCGCCGCGGGCACGCCCGCCGGCACTAGCAGCCGCGCCGTGCCCGACCACGCTGCTGGCCAGCCCGTCCCGCACGGCCATCACCCGCAATAAATACTCCGCGCCCGCCTCCAGGTCCTCCAGCTGGAACTGGTTCTCGCTGCCCGCGTATACCTACGGCAATATCGCAATATTAATTTTGTGTAACGAGTTTATTAAATTCACATTTTGTGTATTGAAGTGTAACATCATCTATACATATAATAAAACTGTAACTGGCCTGTGTCTGTACATAAGAAATATCTAAGAAAATCATTATGAGGGATCTTTATAAGGCTAATAGAAGCCAAAACAATTATTTTTAATTTTTGTTTGTCTTTCTGTCTATATGTTTGTACGCGCATGACGCAAAAACTCCTGGACCAAATTTGATGCGGTTTTCACTGTTGTATTATAGAAGGTCTAACTTAAAAGGTTTCATCTTTATACACTTAGAACCGGAGAAATTGACAATAGTAAATTACACGCGGACGAAGTTCGCGAGCACAAGCTAGTGATTGTAGGCTGATACCTTAGATAGAAAAACTATTCACCTGTTTGAAGACGGGATCCTTGGCGCGTGCGCACTGCAGCACGTAGTCCGCGCGGTCGAGCGCGTCCCAGGCGACCAGTGCGGCGCGGGGGCGAGGGGGCGGGCTGCAGCGCGGGGGCGCGCGGGGCGGGGGCGGGGAGGGGGCGTGCTGTACGACACGCCCGGGGACCAGCTGCCGCGCCCGCCGCGCTCGTCGCTTTCGCCTGAGACGACAAAGTGTTACATGAGATTGGCAGGGTCAATGGATTTATAGGCTCCAGGCACATAATTTTCGTAACAAGTTATTTTTTAAATTTATTTCTGTTTTTGTAGGAAGCTCTACAGTTTTAGTCTGAAATGTATAAATAAAATGAATCGATAGAATGTATTGATTGTCCTGTGTATTCCCCGATCTTGACCTCAGAATAGTTCGGTAGTTTCCGACTAAGTAGTTTTTTAATGGAGTGGTGAAATTTTTCATTCGTTCTTTCGTCACTCTGACGTGCAAGCAGAGCAGTCGATTGAAGATGCAAATGCAACCCATACCGAAATGTTAAGAAAATAAAAAAGATTTGGACATCTCCAAAACAAATAAATATTCCGTACCTGTATCCGGAAGGTGTATGTGGTGGCCTCACGCAACTTCTTCACTTTGCACGAACGGGCGGACCCACGATAAACATGGCGGAACTCCCGGCCGTCGGGCCCTCTCATCTCCACGCAGTACTGAGCTCCCTCGGATGAGCTGCTCCACTCCAGCTTTAGGTAGTTATGAGCTGCCAGCGCCAAGCGAAGTTCCGGCGGCGATGGCGGCGTCGGCCGCGTAGACGCCCGAGCTTCTTCTGACCAATCACCCAATCCTATTTCATTCAACGCCGCGACCCGAACACGGTATACTGTATCCGGGGTTAGTTCTTCCACAATCCGCTCTGGCGTCGGGCCTTCTGTCTCGAACGACGAGCTATCGACTTCGACTCGGTATTTGATAATCTCCGCACCGTGATCGGCGGGCGTTCGCCAGTACAGTCGCAAACTATCGGCGGTGGCTTCATGTCTCAGGCCGGTGGGGGCGGCAGGGGGGGCGCGGGGGTGAACAGATCCCGGACTAAGGACCACGCGCCCCGCCCCGCGGAGTTGGTCGCGCACACTCGGAAGAAGTACGGGGAGAACGGGGTCAGCTTGGTGACGACGCAGGCGGTGCTGACGCCGCGGTACACTTCGGCGAATGCGTCGTCGACGTTGGAGACGCTCATTTCCAGGCGGTAGTCCACTATGGGGGCGCCATTGTCGGCCGGGGAGGTCCACTCGAGGCGGGCGGAGCGTGGGGTTTCTATGGTGGCGGTGGGCGTTGGAGGGGCGTCGGGCGGGGCGGCCGCGGTGGTGAACTCTAGGGCGGACGAGGCTGGCCCAGGACCCACGCGGTTGCAGGCCGTGACCCAAACGCGGTACCTCCGGCCTGGGGTCAAGTCCCGGATGATGCATTCAGGAGCGGTGCCAGTATGAGCCACTCGAGTTGCGCCATCTGGATATAACAATAAATATTTATGGTGATTATTTGCACATACACATAAGAACCTTCAGACACTATAAAGTGGCAATATTATGCAATACACATCGTATCGTAAGAATACGATACGATGTAAAGTCTAATCTAAAGTTGGTAAGGCTCATTGTACAAGTGTAAATGGAATAAATATTTGAGTAAAAAACTCAATTTCTTGGTTAGTTTTTCCTGAAGGAAACGAATGAAGGCTCATTTAGACGGTGCAAGTTTCTTGTACAAACAAGAGCAATACTTGCATGCAATTATTGGCGGTGGCTTGGTCGCGGTCAGTAGCGGATTTCGGGGCACGGGGGCACGTGCCCCCAGAAAATTCCTTAACAGTGCATATCAAATAAAGAAATAACAGAATTTATTCTTGATTCTTGTTGCAAATCTGGTCCTTCTGCAGTGGCGTAGTGAGAGCAAGTCTTTAGGATTCGTTTCAAGGCGGGCGGAAACAGCATCATGACGGATGTCGATTTGTTGCACCCCCCCCTCCTAACATGCATAGTCCGCCACGGTCCTTGTTGTCCTCCAGAAAAAAATCCTGGATCCGCCGTTGGTCGCGGTAATTTACGGGCGCGAGACCGGCGCACGCGGCGGGCGGCGCGCGCTCGGTGGGCACGCTCTCGCACCAACGTATCTCACACTGACCGTCAGCCTCCTGCAAGTCGACGCGGTACTCAGTGAGCGGCTCCCCGCCGTCCTGGTCGGGCGGCCCCCAGCGCAGCGCCAGCAGCGTGGCGCGCGGCGGCGCGGCGGGCACGAGACCGGCGCACGCGGCGGGCGGCGCGCGCTCGGTGGGCACGCTCTCGCACCAACGTATCTCACACTGACCGTCAGCCTCCTGCAAGTCGACGCGGTACTCAGTGAGCGGCTCCCCGCCGTCCTGGTCGGGCGGCCCCCAGCGCAGCGCCAGCAGCGTGGCGCGCGGCGGCGCGGCGGGCACGAGACCGGCGCACGCGGCGGCGGCGCGCGCTCGGTGGGCACGCTCGCACCAACGTATCTCACACTGACCGTCAGCCTCCTGCAAGTCGACGCGGTACTCAGTGAGCGGCTCCCCGCCGTCCTGGTCGGGCGGCCCCAGCGCAGCGCCAGCAGCGTGGCGCGCGGCGGCGCGGCGGGCACGAGACCGGCGCACGCGGCGGGCGGCGCGCGCTCGGTGGGCACGCTCTCGCACCAACGTATCTCACACTGACCGTCAGCCTCCTGCAAGTCGACGCGGTACTCAGTGAGCGGCTCCCCGCCGTCCTGGTCGGGCGGCCCCCAGCGCAGCGCCAGCAGCGTGGCGCGCGGCGGCGCGGCGGGCACGAGACCGGCGCACGCGGCGGGCGGCGCGCGCTCGGTGGGCACGCTCTCGCACCAACGTATCTCACACTGACCGTCAGCCTCCTGCAAGTCGACGCGGTACTCAGTGAGCGGCTCCCCGCCGTCCTGGTCGGGCGGCCCCCAGCGCAGCGCCAGCAGCGTGGCGCGCGGCGGCGCGGCGGGCACGAGACCGGCGCACGCGGCGGGCGGCGCGCGCTCGGTGGGCACGCTCTCGCACCAACGTATCTCACACTGACCGTCAGCCTCCTGCAAGTCGACGCGGTACTCAGTGAGCGGCTCCCCGCCGTCCTGGTCGGGCGGCCCCCAGCGCAGCGCCAGCAGCGTGGCGCGCGGCGGCGCGGCGGGCACGAGACCGGCGCACGCGGCGGGCGGCGCGCGCTCGGTGGGCACGCTCTCGCACCAACGTATCTCACACTGACCGTCAGCCTCCTGCAAGTCGACGCGGTACTCAGTGAGCGGCTCCCCGCCGTCCTGGTCGGGCGGCCCCCAGCGCAGCGCCAGCAGCGTGGCGCGCGGCGGCGCGGCGGGCACGAGACCGGCGCACGCGGCGGGCGGCGCGCGCTCGGTGGGCACGCTCTCGCACCAACGTATCTCACACTGACCGTCAGCCTCCTGCAAGTCGACGCGGTACTCAGTGAGCGGCTCCTCGCCGTCCTGGTCGGGCGGCCCCCAGCGCAGCGCCAGCAGCGTGGCGCGCGGCGGCGCGGCGGGCACGAGACCGGCGCACGCGGCGGCGGCGCGCGCTCGGTGGGCACGCTCTCGCACCAACGTATCTCACACTGACCGTCAGCCTCCTGCAAGTCGACGCGGTACTCCAGTGAGCGGCTCCCCGCCGTCCTGGTCGGGCGGCCCCCAGCGCAGCGCCAGCAGCGTGGCGCGCGGCGGCGCGGCGGGCACGAGACCGGCGCACGCGGCGGGCGGCGCGCGCTCGGTGGGCACGCTCTCGCACCAACGTATCTCACACTGACCGTCAGCCTCCTGCAAGTCGACGCGGTACTCAGTGAGCGGCTCCCCGCCGTCCTGGTCGGGCGGCCCCCAGCGCAGCGCCAGCAGCGTGGCGCGCGGCGGCGCGGCGGGCACGAGACCGGCGCACGCGGCGGGCGGCGCGCGCTCGGTGGGCACGCTCTCGCACCAACGTATCTCACACTGACCGTCAGCCTCCTGCAAGTCGACGCGGTACTCAGTGAGCGGCTCCCCGCCGTCCTGGTCGGGCGGCCCCCAGCGCAGCGCCAGCAGCGTGGCGCGCGGCGGCGCGGCGGGCACGAGACCGGCGCACGCGGCGGGCGGCGCGCGCTCGGTGGGCACGCTCTCGCACCAACGTATCTCACACTGACCGTCAGCCTCCTGCAAGTCGACGCGGTACTCAGTGAGCGGCTCCCCGCCGTCCTGGTCGGGCGGCCCCCAGCGCAGCGCCAGCAGCGTGGCGCGCGGCGGCGCGGCGGGCACGAGACCGGCGCACGCGGCGGGCGGCGCGCGCTCGGTGGGCACGCTCTCGCACGCCGACCACTCTCCGACGCCGGCCACGTTCTCGCAGCGCACGCGCGCGCGGTACGCCGTGCCCGGCTGCAGACGCTCGCAGTGCGCCTCGCGCTCCGGACCCTGGGGGGAATCAATCAATGAAGTTGTACAGTATTACCACTTTTAATGACACCAATATACAGTCAGATGCAGAGAAACCTAATCGCCCTGAGATAGGATTCTGTGAGATATATATATAATCTGTCAGGTTCATCTGCATCTGACTGTACCTGCTCAGAAATCAAATTTTTGTATAACGCGAAAATATTTCTACTGTACGGGCAGATACCCGAACTATGGTGATAATGATGAGTACGCGCGGCCCTCTTGCTGGCCGGTATGATGCGAACTGAACTCTATTTAAAATCCCCCTTCATCTGAAGAAACTAAAAACATCTAGAACCATTGAAACCTTGTGAGATCGACGGCTACGCGACGGCTCGTGTGCAGAACACCACAAGTTATAACGGCACGCCAACGCCTAGCGTTAAAACGCGACGCTGACGCAACTCCAACTCCTACTGCTCGTGTGCGAACGGGGTTAATTACACAAAAACGCGCATCGCGCGACTTCGATGACTCGACACAATATTATTGTACGTGCTCGTACATCTACCATCGCTGCAGCGCCACATTTCGGCAGTCTGAATTTGTCTTGCTTAAAAAGTAAAATCCGGTCGCTTCGAAAGCCCGGGAGTGCATTTTGCACGTACCTGGTAAGCGGGCCGGTAGCCATCGCCGCCGTCGAGTTCCAGCGTGTAGCTGGCGACAGCGGCGCCGCCGTCGTCTGGCGGCGGGTCCCAACGCAGGCGGAAGGCCCGGGAGTGGATCTTGCCCCGGGGCAGCGGCCGGCCCGGCGCCCCTGGCCTCTCGGGCAACGTCCGGTACGCCACTTCCGGCGACCACGGACCCTGGATGGAATAAAATTATTGAATACCGTTTTTAGGGTTCCGTACCTCAAAAGGCAAAAAGGGAATCCTTGTAAGAACATTGTTTTTTAAAAGGACCCAGCTGTTATCACCAGATGGCAGTCGTTACGCTAACTAAAATACCATTAGCTACCTTGGGACTAAAGTCGGCTTTATACTTCCCATCACGTAAAAAGGCCGCTGGTAGGGTGAGGAGGGGGTGATACTTGTACGACTGACGAACCAATCGCGGGCGCCGGATGAGACCCCCGCTCACCGCATAGACCGATATATCGCCTACTGCGCAGCTTAACCGCTTTGTAGCCTTTTTACGTGACGGCAACTATACCACTAGTACAATACGACAAGCAGAAATTACAGATAACAAAACAATTCATTAACAAATATTACCTGCCCATCACTCGTCTCACAGCGAAGCCTGAACTTATACTCAGTAGCTCTCCGCAAGCCGGCGCACACGTAGCTCTTCTCCGGACCAGAGTACACCGGAAGAAAACCGTGTCCGCGCGTGACGTCATCCATTTGCAGCACAAACTCCTCGTCGCTGCGGCGTTCCCAGGCCAGGGCGAGCGCGGTGGCTGAGGCGGTGCGGAGGGAGGGGGGCGGCGGCGCGGGCGGAGGGGAACCGGCCGTCCACTCCACAGTCTCGTCGCTCCACTCGCCGCGGCCGACCTCGTTCACGGCCGCGATGCGGAACCGGTAGCGAGTCTGCGGCCGCAGGTTGTTGGCCGTGTGCTGCTTGGTACGAGGCTTGACCAGTTCCTGGTGACAATACGATTTGATTACTATCGAAATAAAGCTCAGGTTTTTCCCTAACAGTTAAAGGTTCGGCCAGTAAAGGCATCTTTACTGAAAAATACAAAATTTTAAGAGGGACTTTGCCCTGGTAATTAATGCTTTGAAGCAATTACCTGGAAGCCATCTCCACGATATAGCTCTAAATGCGAACACCATTGTCATTGGTGTCGTTCCACCTGAGTCGCAAGGAAGACCTTGTCCGCTGCGTGACGCGCAGGGGCGCCACGCGGTCGGAACTATAGAAACTTAAGGACATACCCAATCAGGATTTTCCGAAAACGTACTGTCTTTGAACGTCAAGTGTGAACCATAGGTAAGAAGTATTGAAGCAGGAAAAATATCCCGTAAAGAGAAAAATACTAAACTAGAATTATATCGAATTAAATTACAAATAAAATAAATAAGACTAGATAAAAAAAATAATAATACATAATCCTGTTTTTTTCCTTTATCGTCAAAAATCATCGTAATTTAAGCGATAACAGTAAATTTTTTTAAAGAATTAAATAAAGACTACAATTATTTAAAACGATATCGGCTTATTTTTTAAAATATATCATATTTTATTTGTTTTATCACAATTAAAAGAAAACCTCTAAAATAATTACCCTAAGAGCCTGACGAAAACTCGCTAGCAAAAACACAAATTATAGAAAATTCGAAAAGTAACCTTATTGTGTCTGCTTTAAGGCGGAGCTTACGTACCGCCCCTCACCCCCTCTGATTAGCCTTGGGTAGCGCCTTAAAAAAAAGCGATAATTACCTGGAAGCCATCTCCACTGTCCATCTCCACGATATAGTTCTGAATGCGAGCACCATTGTCGTTGGCGGCGTTCCACCTCAGTTGCAAGGAGGAACGCGCCCGCTGCGTGACGCGGAGGGGCGCCATGCGGTCGGGGGGGGCGGGGGGGGCGCGGAAGGTGGCGGCGTCGCTGGCCGCGCCCGTCAGTGCGCCGGCGCGGATCTGCAGGCACACTGAGTACTCGCAGCCTGGCCGTAAGTCTCGCACTCTGCGAACACAAACAAAACAAAAATAACGTAAAATGTCTATAGACCGCATATGTCTCCGGTGAATCCTAATCCTAACTAATATTTTAAATGCGAAAGTGAGTTTGTTTGTTTGTTTGTAGCCTCTTCAGGCTTTATCTACTGAAGCAATACATAGTTAGACATACTGAGAAGGACATAGGGTACCTTTCATCCCGGTAAAAAGCACTGATCCCGGGAAAAAGCACTGTTTCCGTGGGAAATGCACGCGGGCAAAAGCAAGTTAACAATAAAATCGATTGGAACCTTGTAACGCTGACGTCGCGATCGCCCAGTAACAGGTCGTACGTCAGCTCCAGGCTGGGCAGGGCTACGAGATATAACATAACTCACCGACATGAGGGCGAGGGCCCGCTGTAGATGGCCTTGTACCGCTTGACGTCGCGGTCGCCCAGTAACAGGTCGTATGTAAGCTCCAGGCTGGGCAGGGCTACGAGATGTAACATAGGTAACTTACCGACACGAGAGCGAGGGCCCGCTGTAGATGGCCTTGTACCGCTTGACGTCGCGGTCACCCAGTAGCAGGTCGTACGTCAGCTCCAGGCTAGGCAGGGCTACGCCCTCGGGGTGGGGAGAGTTCCACTGCACCAGGGCGCTCGTTGGGGTTATGTCGCTCACCTGAAACATATGTTATGACATGTCTACAGAGAATATTGGAAGATCATGCTAACTTGGTGAAAGTAACTCACGTTGGTGGCGACCCACTGAATCTACCTGTTACTTAGTAGAATTTTAATACCTGCCCTATTGTAATGTCGCTCAGGTCATTTTTAGATAGGGCGTGTAAGCCCATTACGTCTCTCCTCGCAGCAGCGTATGCGGGACATTCTGCTACTAGTTGAAAGCTGAGTTTCCTCTTCTTCCAGGCAGGTGGGACATTAGCAGCAAAGGGATGATCCCTTTGCTGTCAAGTGTCTATTCAGTTGACAATGTGAGTTACCAGTTAATTCAAAACTTGGGTGAAATTCTCCAGCATGAGTGGACTGATCACCCTGGTGGACTGGTGCTTGTGCAGGCGTCCCCAAAAAGCAAATAATAATAATACTTGGTGAAAGTGGATCAACTCTTTAAGTCACATTTTTTACATGGTACCTTATGACAATTGACAAAATATACTCTCGCCATGTTAAATGTATACCTGCGGCGTCCGTGTGGCGGACAGCAGGTCCAGTATGGCCTGCACGTCGGTCTCGTCGTCGCCCTGCACGGACGCGCCGGCCGACGAGCCCTCGCCCTCGGACCAGGCGCCGGACGACGCGCCGCCGCTGCCGCCGCCGCGACCGTTCATCTCCTTGCGCGGGGACAGCGATGGAGTACTCGCACCGGAGTTCACTTCTGGAGGATCAATAAACAACGCATGTCAGATGATCAGATGAAAAATCTGACAACAGTGTTATCTAGATGCTCAGTAGTAATAATAAACAAGATATAAATGTATGTAGGTTAGAGTTACTTAGATCATTTTGGAGATCAGTGGAGGTTAACTTTTAATGGTCAGTTACAGAAGTGGAAACATCAAAATGCGTGGTGATGACCATAAAATGTATAAAATTATCTCCTTATGATAGTAAATAAGATACAAGATTTTTTAATAACACGTATACATTATTTACTTACTTTTAATAACCGGTTAAAGCAAAATTTAATTAAAACCTAGGTAGTGTAAAACTTATTTTTTTTTTTTTAAGCAATGTCTATAACATTGCTCATGATTGAAACCAGAATACCTAAAAACTTATTCAAATATGAAGAAACACTGTTATGGAAGAGATAAGGCTTTCCGCTGAACGCTACAGAAATCGGCTCTTAAACCATCCTAATGAGCTAGCATGCAAACTGAACAACATTAGCTACAATAAACGGCTAAAGCAACACAACATTCAGAGTCTAAATTGTAGACATTGAGAAAGGCAGCAACCACTGGGGAGTGCCTTTGACCGGACATATCCCCCACCTAATCCGCTAAAATGTCTAAAGACTAATTGCAGATAATGACAAAACCAAAAAAAATGAAGAAACAATCTCACCTATCCCATTATTCCTATTGGCTTGCTTGCGATCTAATTTCTGCTTGAGCTTAGTATACCTCTGCTGTGTCCTCTCATCTTTCTGGTACACAGCGGGGGGAGGGGAGTGTTGCATGTGGTGTTGTGGCACATGATGGTAGTGAGGTGGGTAGCCTGTGCTGTAGAAGTGTTGCGGCCCCCGCACCATTGGTTGGACCCTGGAAAGAAAAATTAAATAAGTATTTGTGAATAAGTAATGTTATAGTAACATAACTTGTTTGCATAGTGAGTGGGTTGGAAGTTTAACTGATATTTCCACTGTTAATTGTAATTGGTTCATAAGATGATTCAGATAGAAAGTATTATCTGCAGGTCTAAAAAGGCCACTTTGATGGCCATATTCTGATGAATTTGTAAGGAAATGGATCATATTGTGATTTGTTAAAAAGGCCTTATTAAACTTCCTAGTAGTCTCATATCCTCATTACAAAGAAACATTTATCTTATGCCATACTACTTTTAAGAAACTGAATTATCAAATTCAACAAATAAGTTTCAAGTTCAACTGTTTCAAGATTTCTATATAAATGGAAATTTATAAAGTTTGTAAATCTAATTGATGTTCTTGAAGAATAAATAAATATATATAAAATAATAAAAGACAGCCGCAAAGTTTGTTGCACCAACTTTTCTTTACGTGTCTGTTATAAAAATTATTTAACATAACCATAATAAACATAGGTACCTACTTAAAAAATGTTATTGATATTGAACTTGATTTAATGTTTAAAAAGTGTAATTTCTAAAACCTTGAAATCATAAACAAAACTTTAAATTCTATATGCCTTGATAAATCAAATAACACATAAGAACTGACCTTTGCTGGTTTTGCTTTTGGTACTTCACCATTGTTATTAGTTCCTGAGGGACTCGGATCCCCCATGGTAAAAATTTATTTAAAAACTAGATACAATCTGTGTTGTATGAACGTCACTGCCACGTACCGCCAACACTGCGTTGATAACACGCGCCACAATCACACTCGTTATAACATCACCACGATCAGATTACACTGAATAAAACAGTAGTGTTTCAACTTCGGTGTACACTTAAAATAGTTGGTTAATTCGTCAACTTGTGCGCGAATACTTTATTTAATTTTACGCGAAACGACTTCAACGAATTTTGTTTGAACAGGTGTTTGTATCATTGATCTCTGGTATGGAGAAACGAATAAAGTAATAAATTCGAGGAGAGCTACGCACGTATATCTGTACGAATTGTATTATCACAATTTAAGTATGTTTGATACTACAGAGTATTCGATACTTCCAGCAAGTTCACTTTTGCAAAATAATATTCAATGTCGTAAAGATAAGCGAAGTTTTAAATCAATCGGAGTGTTGTTCTGCATTGGTGCACCGTTTTACATTCAGTTTTTATTCAACAATTCTTAATACATTTATATTTACATATAAAACATAATAATTATTTACTATTTCAATTCAAATGTGTAGAAAGAAACTCCCAAAGTCCCAAAATCAAAAAAATCAGGAAAAGGTAAACAAAACAACAAGCAAACAGACAGATGAATGACAAGATGACAACAAAACAAACAACGGACGGTCGATTCGATATGTCAATATCTCAAATGTCATTGTCAAGATAGTTACATTTTTAAAACAAAGTGTCCTATGCTCTATGCCTAGACTATTATCGTTCCCTTCGTGACACGTCGGTGCCATGGAAGTACTTTGTACAACTACTTATTACTTCCATGGTCGGTGCATAGCGTGGTGCATCTTTCGACAGTTAAATTCGATAGTGATGAGACATGTTATAAACTTTTCAATCATTAATTATGCTGATTCTTTTTTAAGTATTTAATTTCGATTATAATAAAATAGAAGATAAATAAAATATTTGAGGCCTCCTTACATTTTTATTTTGTGATATGAACTTTATTATACATTACTTTAAATTATTTACATATAACAAATGAACTCCATATTTAAATGAATCTATTGATTATGATAGTTTATACGAGTAAGTAGCCCTTTATACCACACATTTACACTAAAACTCCTTGGCATAGGGTAGGAAATACACACTATTATAGTGTATAGAACCGGGAAATCCCGGTACTGAAAATCCCGGGATTTCCCGGTTTTTTGGAGTGACTTCCAACGGCCCCGGCGGGACGTCCCCGGTGACGGGGCCGGATTTTGCGTTGACGGGGCCGTTGGAAAAAAAATTTTTCCAACGGCCCCGGCGTGTTTATTAAATGGGAGGGATAGCATAAAAAATTTATAGCATACGCTCCGGTAGTGTTTAAAGGGGGGGGAAATTGTATATTATTTTGTATACCTTAAATATGAAATGAAATTAAAAAAAAAGAGTTTGTATGTAACAATCAGTATTTATTGTTGATAAAAAATAAATTTCAACTTGGTATCAACAATCATATATATAAGAAAATAAAATACATGATGTTTGTTTTAGATTATGACACATAATAGTACAAGTATTAAGATAAACTACTAAATATCTTACTGTCTCTGTTGTATTTTTACTCCGTAAACAGTATTTATAACTAACTAGCTTTTTGCCCGCGGCTTCGCCGCGTGAATTTCCCACGGGAACAGTGCTTTTTCCGGGATAAAAAGTAGCCTATGTGCTATTCCAGGTCATTATCTACCTCTGTACCAAATTTCATCGAAATCCGTCCAGTAGATTTTGCGTGATTGAGTAACAAACATCCTCACAAACTCACAAATTCACAAACTCACAAACTCACATCCAAACTTTCGCATTTATAATATTAGTATGGATTAACATATTATTAACTGATTGTTACAAACAAACTCTTTTTTTAAATTTCATTTCATATTTAAGGTATACAAAATAATACACAATTTCCCCCCCTTTAAACACTACCAGAGCGTATGCTATAAATTTTTTATGCTATCCCTCCCATTTAATAAACACGCCGGGGCCGTTGGAAAACAATTTTTTCCAACGGCCCCGTCAACGCAAAATCCGGGCCCGCCGGGGCCGTTGGAAATTTTTTTTCCAACGGCCCCGTCACCGGGGACGTCCCGCCGGGGCCGTTGGAAGTCACTCGTTTTTTGTGGCGGTAATAGAACCGGGAATTAAAATACAAGAACCAGGATTTTCGGTATTTTCGGGAATTTTTTTATAATGAAAAATGGGTTTTCTGTTGACCACAATCTTGCCCAACGACAGAGATGTGGTCAATTCGTAAATTGAAATCATAAAAACCGCATAGAACTCATTGTTTGTTTTTGTAATCAACTGAAATGTATACCCTCATAGTTTATACGGACAAATCCGTTCAAATATATGGATCCGTTTAATTATTTGATTGTTAGATGTTAATATGTTGGCGTAGACTTTATTTGATTGTTTTATCTATTTGATTTCAATATTATTTGTAATTTTATTGTAGTTAAGGGTTCCTATTGTTTTCACGGGGTTAATTAAGAGTAATTTCAATTGTAGTCTGGTTTTAACTGGATAATTAATGAATACTAAGTGTTACTGTTGCTAAAGGCTGATTGTTAATTATTAATCGTTAATTATAATTAAAGATAAATTTATATGGTTGAAAAAAAGTTGAAAGTACCGTAAATCCCGGAAATCCCGGTTCCAGCATAGTCCGGTGCCGAAAATCCTGGTTCCTTCAAGGAACCGGGATACATATCCGGTTCTCTATACACTAGTACACACAGTGCTTTTTAGAGCGTTCTGGGCTTCTAGCGCCCCGGCCCAAATTAAGAGGTTTTAGACTCCTTAAAAAAGATAGGTACTTAGGTACCTACAAAAACTGAAGCACTTCTATTGTGCAGAGCAACTACGCTCTGCTGCCAGAAAATGTGGCAGCGAGAATCCGGACAAACGAAGCGGCGGGAAGAATTCTGTACCGGAACTTCACCGGGAAAAAACCACCGGTAAAAATAAGTACCGGGAAAAAATCTCCACGCGGCACCACGTTTGCCCGACTAAAACCTAACTAACTTAACGCAGTCTGCTACCACCGTAGCTTATGAAGGGAGCTACAGGGCCCTATATGATAACCTAACCTATAAATTAACTACAATTGAACACTTACCAAATTAAATCTTCTTTCTCTTCGGATCCAAACTTGAGTGTCTTCGGGAAGGGGGAATTCTAATCACCCTACCTAACCCTTGAGATCTCAATTCCCCAGGACAAATAAATAGATTTCTTCCCGTAGTTTCACTCGGGAACAGCCAGATGTGAACAGCCAGCCACGTTTCACCTCTCACAAGAAAAAGTCACAATAACAGAGTTTTTCACAAACACAAATTCAATAGTTATTTAACAAACAGGAAATTCACAATTATCACTCAAACTAAACAACAAGCAAAAGACGCGAGACCGCTCCGCGTATTAAAATCAAACCGATATCGCATAGGGCAATGGCGACCGTCCGCGAGCCATCTTGCACGAGCAATGTGAGAACCCCAAAACGCCTGGCGGCGATAACAGGAAACGCCTGCGTTTAGTTTTACCCAATATATTACAAACATCCCCCCGTCCCGGTCTGAGAAGCAGACCGCTAGCTTACTCTACGGGAAGGCGGGCGAGAGAGGTCACACCTCTCCTTAAAATCGAACCGTCGACCAACACCTCAGCCACACGCGGAGTGCCATCTCCGCCAAGAATCAAACGTAATATGCGAGCTCGTCGCCAAAGCAATGAGGGCAAATTTGCCTCTTTTAACAATACTAAATCACCCTCCCTGGGAGGCTCAGTCCTGTCTGTCCACTTCACTCTTTGCTGCAGCAAATGCAAATATTCAAGCGACCAGCGACGCCAAAAGTCCTGGCTCATTTGCTGCAACATTTGAAAACGCGACAACCGATATACGCGTTCATCCTTCCACGGGTATTCGGGCAGGGCATTCAACGGCCCTCCCACCAAAAAATGACCAGGGGTGAGAGCTTCCAAGTCATTTGGATCTGGAGATAGCGGACAGAGAGGACGAGAGTTGAGGACCGCCTCAACTTTACAAAACACTGTGGCCAGCTCTTCAAAAGTTAGAGCCGTTTCTCCGATAATGCGGCGGAGGTGGGTCTTTGCGGATTTCACAGCCGCTTCAAAAATCCCTCCCCAATGGGGGCAACTTGGGGGACTAAACTTCCAGGTTATTCCCCTTTGGGCAGCAATTTGACTTAAACTAGTACAATTTTTATCAATAAACACAGAAACATCCTTAAGATAATTTACGGTTCCCTTATAGTTTGTGCCATTATCAGACCTAATAAGGGAAGGTAGACCTCGACGCGAAACAAAGCGATCCAACGCGGCGACGAAGGCCTCCGTAGTCAGAGCCGATACCACCTCCAAATGGACAGCCTTGGTGGCCAAACAAACAAATACACACAAATAGCCCTTCACAATACGGGCATTACGAAAGGAGAAGCCTTGATCGAAAAGGGACCGGCAAAATCGGTTCCAACGCCGTCAAACGGTCTCGAAGGTCGGATTCGATCAGCGGGCAAATCACCCATCTGTGGTTGCATCGTGGATGCCTTCAACCTATAACATGCAATACATCGAAACAGAACGCTACGGATTGCTCTTCGGGCAGACAAAATCCAAAACTCGCGTTGCAAAATAGCCAACAAAGCATTGCACCCAGCATGGGCGTTACGAATGTGTCGATCAGACACCAAAAGCTGCACCAAGGGTCCGCCCTTGGGCAACAACAGAGGATGGCGAGTCTCATATGGAAGATCCGCCTTCCGGAGCCTGCCTCCAACCCGAAGAAGCCCATCCGAGTCGATGTACGGGTTCAAACGAGCGACCGCGCCCTTCAACTTAGCGCGTCCGTCGCGCAAAATACGAAGCTCTGACTCAAACCGTCCGGTCTGCACGACACGGACCCAATGCAACAATGCGCTCCGGCGCTCTTCTGCACCTGCAATCGGCTCCAACCGCTTTGCCTGTGGGTTTCTACAATTATGTATGAAACGCTTAATCCAACTGGTGACACCCAGAAGCTTATCCAAGCTGCTATACCGAGCAAGTAGCCAATCCGGCTCCGACGTCGTCTCAGCGACTACAGCATGTACACGGAGCCCAGTCAAACTCAAAGAAGTAACATCTGTCTGACAGACAGGCCAAGATGTTTCTGATCCCATCAGCCACTCTGGACCCCACCAGAGCGGGTGTGACACCAATTCTGGTGCCGTACAACCTCGGGAGGCACAGTCCGCTGGGTTAAGCTCTCCCGGCACATGTCTCCATGTTATATCAATTCCGATATTCTGGATTTGGGAAACCCGATTTCCCACAAAAACCTCCAAGGTATGTGGGGCCGCGCGCAACCATGCAAGCGCGACCTGGCTATCCGACCAGGCGAAGATGTCCCGTATCTCGACCGTGGCCGCCAGCTCACATGCAACGTGATGCAACAATTTAGAGAGAAGGTGAGCTCCACTCAACTCAAGCTTGGGAATAGTCAGCCTAGTCCTGATGGGGGCGACCTTGCTCTTCCCTAACAAAAGCGAGACATTGACCCGGCCATCGGCGTCAACTGTCCGCATATAGACTGACGCGGCGTAGCCTCGCTCCGACGCGTCACAAAAGCCATGCAGGCTGGCTCGATATTTCCCGGGGGGCAATATTCGACGAGGCAAGGCAATCCGATTGACTTCCTTAATCGATGAAAACAACTCGAGCCAATCATCCAATGGAGAGCCAAACAGCGGCTCGTCCCACGAGACGCCCAAAGTCCAAAGTCTCTGAAGAAGACACTTTGCAGAGAATATCACTGGACTGATCCAACCGCTTGGATCAAACATACGGGCTATTACGGACAACACCGTTCTCTTAGTCCAGACTTTTGGTATTTCCAAGTCCACTTGGAATGTGAAAATATCGGTTAGCGGCTGGTACTGCATGCCCAGCACCGCTATCCTGTTGGGATCATCCACATCCTCAAACAGGTGAGGGTTCTGTTGGTGATCCTCCGGGATCCCTTCTAGAACTTTAGGCTCATTAGACAACCACTTACGTAGCTCGTAGCCACCTGTCTTCAATATTTCAATCAATTCATCCCGCAGTAGGAGGGCCTCCTCAATACTTTGGGCTCCGGTGCACACGTCATCAACATACAAGTCACGTGACAGCACGGGAAGCCCCACGGGGAAAGCGGATCCGTTCCCGCTCTGCCAATTCAAGCAATGATCTGATGGCGATATAGGGACTAGATTTCAGACCATACGTGTTCGTATTGAGTTCATACACCGTCACAGGATCCTCAGGGCGCTCACGCCAGAGTATCAACTGGAATCGCCTGTCCTCAGGATGTATGACTGTCTGGCGGAACATCATCCGGATGTCCGCGCCCAAAACCACTTGATGTCTTCTAAAGTTCAAGATGATGTCAATTATGTCCCTATGCAATTTGGGACCTGAATGCAAACATAGATTCAACGAAACTCCGTTCGAAGTGGGTGCGGACCCATCAAAGACAGTCCGCAACTTGCCCGTTGAGGCCTTCACCACCGCGTGGTGGGGCAAAAAATAATGCTCAGTTGAGCTCCAATCAACTCGAGCCGGAGACATGTGACCCAAATCCTCGTACTCGCGCATAAATTCAATATATTTATCGCGAAGTACGTGGTCACGCTGCATGCGTCGCTCCATGGACAGCAGTCGTTTCTCCGCAAGCGCCCTACTTTGCCCTAGGCTAGGACGAGAGGCAACAAACGGTAACCTAGTTACAAACCGACCGGAGGGCAACCTCTCCGTGGTTGATCGAAAAAGGGCTTCGCACTCAGCGTGTTCCGGATCCATCCTGGAACTCATAGGTGGCTCCTCCACCTCCCAAAACCTTTGCATGGTCTTGGCCAAGAACGCAGATGCGACAACCGGTGGCTCCTCCGCGGTGCCATTATCAAACACAGGGCCCATCAGGGCAAAACCAAAAATCGTAGACACTGCCATCAGTGAAGACGAACCCAGAGCCTTCTGTGTACCCAACAAAATCCAACCCAATACGTCCGAGCCCAGGAGCAAGTCCACTGGGCCGGGATGAAAGACAAAGGGGTCGGCCAAATCCAGACCCGAAACCAAAGACAACACACCCGGCGGTATGTCTGTCGAGGGTGCCAACCCGCAATGGTATCCATTACCATAGCCGAAGTCGTGATCCTCATTGTGGAGGACTTCAGCGAAGAAAAGGTGACAAGTGTCTGGCCCGTCAGACACTTCACTTGTATGCCACCAACTCCAAGAAGTGGCACAGGCGAGTCTTCCACGACTAAACCTAACTGGCGTGCCACTCGAGTGGTAACCAAACTGCTTTGAGCCCCTGAGTCCAACAGAGCTCTCAAATTAATGGCTTCCCCACGACCCCATACGCGGACCACCGCGGTGGGGAGCAGAACCGTCCGCGGCTCTGTCCCAGCAAGGGAGCAAGCTAGTTACGGGCTCCCCACTCTCTCCAAACCAGGGGCGCGCCACTGACCCGGATAATATGGCGGGCGAGTGCACATCCCCATCTGAGGGGGGCATAACCCGCGGCCCGGCCATACATATGGTACGGCGGGTGGTACTCCAGCCGTGGGTACTCGTGCAGCGGCGGAGAAAACCGCTGCGGCTGCATGTGTTGGGTATTGGTAACCCGCGTGGAGGGGGTGTCCCCACTCTCACGTCCGATCTAGGGCCCCCGCCCATGGGGGCCCTATCCGGGGCCTGGCCAGCTACATACTGGCCATGACCTTGGGGCGCGTGGTCCCGGTCCGCCAAGACCCGCGCAGGTACGCGACCCCCTCCCGAGGGGGTGCGACGAGCGAAGCCGCGTCCTCCGTCCGATGGTGGAGGGCTTCGCGCAGGAGCGCCCCCGCCCATAGGGGACCCCTGCCTCAACATCCGGGTGCCATCCCCGTTGCGGTTCATGCAAAGCATCGCGTGGTGCCGCCCACGGCATGCACTGCATGGTATGGCACTGGGACAGTCACGTGCATAGTGACCGCCCAAACAATAAAAGCAAAGTTCATGCCGCTTTGCCATGCGGCGCCGATCTTGTACTGGCAGTCCCTGCCAGTCCCTGCATTGCAGCAGGCTGTGGCCCATCCGACCACATTGCAGGCAGTCCGCGTCCCTCGCGACTGCTGCCGTGTGTGCAACCCGCGCACCAGCTCCACGCGGTGGCGGTTGCCGTCCCTGTTGGGGCCTCCCTCGCCATGAGGGTTCCAAGGGCCTACGTTCAGGCGCTCTGGATGGCGCTGAGTCCGTCATGGTATTCTCAGCGGCCCGTGCCTCAAACTCCAAAAACTTCACCAAGTCAGTGAATGTTGGTAGGGTGGTGCTATCCCGCTCCGCATTTTCGCGCTCAAACCGCGAGCGGATGTCATTGGGCAATTTGCCCAATACAATGTGCACCAACAAAAAAGACCATTGGTCCACCGGCAGCCCCAGTGTGCGGAGCGCGTTACAGGCCACTGTAACGGGCGTGAGCAACTGCAGGCGCAACTGTGCCCTGTTGGCCACCTTGGGCAGGGCCATCAACTGTGCGGCGTGCGCATCCGCTAACAAACGTAAGTTTTGGTAGCGGGAGTTCAATAACTCCCAAGCCGTATCGTACTGGTCGTCCTCCACCCGGAGGTGCTGGATGAGCGACCGCGCTTCATCCTCAAGAGTGGAGAGGAGGTAGGCCATCTTCTGGGCCTTCGACAAATCCTGTCGTGCTACGACCAGGGACTCAAACATATTTTTATATGCTACCCACTCCTCCATCCTACCCCCAAAGTGGGACAGCTGAAGGGTGGGGAGCCGACCAGTAACCGCTGGTCCTTCCTGTCTAACAGGTGTGCGAGGGCTGGTCCGCCAGCCTGTCTCGCCCTTATTGCGGTCACCGCCTCCGCGATATCATCGTGCAGACTCAGGATCTGGTCCATGTCCGCCATGTGACCTGCGTAGGCCTCCGGGGTAAGATCGGCTTCGGTAAGCGCCGCCATGGCCGCTTCCGCGCTAATCAATCGTGAGTGGAGGTGATCCGCTCTTAGCAGTATGGCGCCCTCCCTGTCCTTCCGGGACAGGAGTCCTCCGGCCGTCACAAACCATCTCAATTCGTTGGCGAGTGTCGCCCTAGCATTGGAGGCCTTCGCCATCGCGTCAAGTCACAAACAAAAAATAACAAAAGGTAAATAAAAAACAACAAAATCAAGCAACTACACGAAGAACCGCGGTAGGTATGAGAATGGCACAAACCCGGAACGCACGGTACAAACCGCAAACAAATACAAAAAAGGTTACAAATATTCTTATACAAACAAACTAAGAAAAATCTAATAATTTTTACAAACAATTAATTATTTTTTACAAACGAACAAATAGAGGGTAGATAAACTACGCTCTGCTACCAGAAAATGTGCAGAGCAACTACGCTCTGCTGCCAGAAAATGTGGCAGCGAGAATCCGGACAAACGAAGCGGCGGGAAGAATTCTGTACCGGAACTTCACCGGGAAAAAACCACCGGTAAAAATAAGTACCGGGAAAAAATCTCCACGCGGCACCACGTTTGCCCGACTAAAACCTAACTAACTTAACGCAGTCTGCTACCACCGTAGCTTATGAAGGGAGCTACAGGGCCCTATATGATAACCTAACCTATAAATTAACTACAATTGAACACTTACCAAATTAAATCTTCTTTCTCTTCGGATCCAAACTTGAGTGTCTTCGGGAAGGGGGAATTCCTAATCACCCTACCTAACCCTTGAGATCTCAATTCCCCAGGACAAATAAATAGATTTCTTCCCGTAGTTTCACTCGGGAACAGCCAGATGTGAACAGCCAGCCACGTTTCACCTCTCACAAGAAAAAGTCACAATAACAGAGTTTTTCACAAACACAAATTCAATAGTTATTTAACAAACAGGAAATTCACAATTATCACTCAAACTAAACAACAAGCAAAAGACGCGAGACCGCTCCGCGTATTAAAATCAAACCGATATCGCATAGGGCAATGGCGACCGTCCGCGAGCCATCTTGCACGAGCAATGTGAGAACCCCAAAACGCCTGGCGGCGATAACAGGAAACGCCTGCGTTTAGTTTTACCCAATATATTACAAACATCTATTGTAAATTAGTTTATCGTAAAATATAAACGAATCCCTATTACCAAATACTACAAAACTAAACTCTAACTTAACTACCTATTAGCCACCATAATTATTGAAATTAAAAATGAATTTTATTAGAGAGTGATTGTAAAATTATTTATGTCTATGCATCACGGCCTTGGCGGGCCAGTGAACTGAAAAGGTATCGCGAACTGGTTTTACGACGACATTGTAGGGTAGTATGCGTTGTAGGATAATATACCTAGGACTAGGTATCAGGATTGTATTATACAAAATAAGTACCTACTATCTGGGCGGAGCTTCGCTCCCGTTCCCGTGGGAACTTCACGACAAAATTACCTGAGAACTTCTCTGTCTCAACATTTATATTGAAATACTAAAAATATACTTAGTTCATCAGAGGTCAAAAATCTGGCATAAAATTGTGGGTGAAGGATACGGCACTACAAAATAATACCAACCCATAAGAACAGGCCATCTACTTTATAACAATTAGTACAGTTGTAGCTGATGGTTCGGCGGTGGTGCATGAGCAATACACGGTGGCATCTACCTTTTTATTTTGTGTGAAAAGACCTTCGTACGAGACGACGACCATTCAGCCACGGGAAGCCGGACAGGTACCTATGTGGGACTTGAACCCACTAAAACCGCCAGGTGCTAGAACCGTGTGCTTCTCTTGCTCCACAGCCACACCTCTCTTTAGCGAGAGGGTCAGGTCAGAACGGCCAGCGGGATTGCTTCCAAATTTTCTGCTTGGGGAAAGGCGCGCTTGACACGTGCGCGCCTTTCTACCCGAGGGCCGTTAAGCCGGAGGAATAGGAGAACATCAACCTTTGAACAACTTACATAAGGGTGAGGCGGCTGATGATGCGGAGGTGGCTGGTGGTGGGGCGGTTGGTGGTGCGCCGGCTGGTGGTGCGGGGGTGGTGGGGGTGCGGGTGCGGCGCCACGAGGTAGTCCATCACTTGCGGCATCAGCTGCGGCATCGTTACCACAGGCATGCCTCCTGGAATCAGGTTTTATTTCTTATTTCATTTACAGGAGAGATACATTATCACATCTTTATTCCTTATGGGGTAGACGGAGCCAAGAGTCGCGAGACTCTAAGACCACTTTCTTATTCCAAACAAATACTGCTTACATCTTAGATCGAATATATCGTAGATAGGATCTACCTAGTTACTACAAGATAAAAGTCTCCTCCAGTAAGTCAAGGGCTTGCTTGTTTTCTTTATACATATAACTAGCTGCGCCCCGGGGCTTCGCTCCCGTGGGAATTTTGGGACAAAAAGAACCCTATGTGCTTTTCCCGCCTTCCAGTAGATTTTGCGTGATTGAGTAACAAACATCCTCACAAATTCGAAAACTCACATCCAAACTATTGCATAATTACGTATGATTATAATAGTGTGCTTTATTTTTACCGTAACCTAAGTGCATAGAGCAACACGGACCCGCGCGCGGAAGTCCTTGTTGCTCGAAGCCTAAGTGTAATTTTCTGACAAATCATAGAGTTAGTTAAAAATAGCAATTATAAGTGCTAAAAATAGCACTTATAAGTGGTATATTTAGGATGTACTTATGTTAGCAATCTTCATATTTCAACTGTTATCAAGCACCTATTTTTTTGGAACAAGGGTTGTGTGCCAATAATTATGTCAACAGACCTTGTCATTTGGAGCTAATTTATGGACCTTTGAGTAGTTCACATAAATAAGAGTTTTTGTACATCGAGGGTTCTAACGGTAGAGACGCCAGTTAACATTCAGGTTTGGTTATAATATTCAACTCGTGTGGACATCCTAGATTGATTTGTACTAATTACCTAAATACTATAAATATTTAATTATGTATTCGGATAATAACTCAAAGAGCTAATTCCTATTATAATTATTTTATGTGACAATGTGATTGACAATATTAAATTAATGATAAGAATATAAATTCAATTTGTATGAACAATTAGTAATAATAAGTTATTTGAAGTGATTGATAAATCTTTTATTTAACTCTATCAGTGTTAGCTAATACTTACCTAACTTGAACTGATTTTTAAGCCAAATTAAATAAAGCATTTTCAAACGACTTCCCAAAAAAGGAGGAGGTTATATGTTTCGATGTAGGTAAGTACCTATGTATGTTTTTTTTAAATCATGAAACAACTAATAGGCATACTGAATGAGGTGAAGTCGGTGGCAAATTAAAAATTAAATAATCTAAATTAACATAAGAATCATGTAAGTATAAATAAAATGCCTAACTAAACAATTACATACAACAATTACACTCGTACATCAGTAGGTAGCATGCCAATACATTTTTCGTTTTGATTAATCTGCCTATTAGTTATTTCATGATTTTAAGTTTTATAATAGAAGTCGGTTAATTTTTTGGGAAAAAAAATTCATTAGGTTATTCATTCAATTAATAAATTATAGAAAAGAAAGAAAAACCGCTGAGAAAATAAGTAAAATAATATCTGTGTACAGGTGAAAAACATATGTACTTACTGCGCCGCGAACTATGTTGATGTTATGAACAATTATTGTTTACATATCTTATCGGTATGATAATAATTTGTTTGTTGGCCATGTTCTGTAATAGATATATATGTACAGCGTAAGTTGACCTACTTATAATATGACTATAATACTTTGGGAAAAAAATCTACATAGGTAACAATTTGAAAGTATAGAGCAAAGTTCATAATAAAATTGACGTATAGGCAGTATAGGCGTATAATTTCGAATCTGTGTTCAGTTTTTGTAACCTATAAAGCAAAAGAAAATATTAAAAAGTGATAAATAGTCCCCGTGGCCCGATTTGTGTATCGATTTGTCGCTGCTCTTGAAATTCAATTTACTCAAACGTCAGTGACCGGAGACGAGCCGGAGACACTCAATAACATCGTAAAAAGCTGCATGCATGGTTTTCTATGGAGATGATTGCGGCCTTGTGGCGGCTGCCGGCGGCGGCGGCGCGGGCACGTCACGGCCGGTTACCTTTTGCTTTATTTTGACATCACCACCACAAAACACCCAGAGAACAGAGTTTTATGTCATACAATATCATCCCGTTGGTGGACTGGTATCATCATATTATGTACCTGGTATCTTGGGTAATAGTCTATTGACCACTTTGATACTGGGGTGACCTTTGTGCTCTTATTTATTATTATCACACTTGTCCGCGGCATTTACGATTTGACACTATAAGAAGAAATTTCCGAACATTTTTAGTGTTACTCAGAGACCCTAGAGCTGCTGCCACACATTTTGCGCGGAAATTCTAACCTATTTGGGGACCTTACCTAGCGATTTCAGGTGTATTTTATTGTAAATTATTTTTAGTTACATACATATTTTCACGCCTTTTCCCGTAGGGGTTGGCAGAGACTAGCGATTTCCACTTGCTACGATCCTTACAAATTTCTCTTGCTTCCTCTAACACTCATCACTCTCTTTATACATTTTTTTTATAGAATAGTTGGCAAACGAGCATGCGGTTTGCCCAACTAGACACCAACGACCCTTAGAAGGTCACTGATGCGTTGCCGACTTTTTGAGAAAGCGATAGGCTCTTTTCTTAAAGGCTCCAATGTCGAACCTATTCGGGAACACCGCTGAGTCCAGATTATTCCACATTTTAGAACAGCGCAGTAAAAAGCTGCGCGAAAAGCGGGCGGTGGTTAAACACCAGCCATCAAGGTGGTGGGGGTGGTACTTCTGCTTAAGGCGGGTGGTACGGTGGTGGAATAGAGCGGCTGGTACAAGGTCGAACAGCTCCTGCGAACACTCCCCATTGTAAATGCGATAAAAGATGCAGAGGGACGCGATATCTCTGCGTAATGCCAAGGCGTCCAAACGATCAAAGATTCTGGAACCGCCGACAATTCGCGCAGCTCTTCGTTGAATGCGGTCAAATGGACGGAGTTGATATTCCGGTGCTCCAGCCCAGAGATGCGAGCAGTATTCCATATGTGGCCGGCCGGATTTGTGCCTTATAAAGTTGCATCCTGTGACGTGGCTTGAAATACCGCTTCGCTCTCCCGAGCACACCAATCTTTTTAAAAGCCAATTTGGCTTTACCCTCCAAATGACCACAAGGGCCGATCTCCAAGACTTCGGGACAATGCCTGAGGAGTAGGAGAGCTAAAACAACCGCGTTAAAACCGATGCCAGCTCAGGAGCGCAAGTTTTTATAACAACAGCAGGAATGCCATCCGGCCCACACGACTCCAGGGAACAGAGTGCTTTGCGTACCGTACTTTGCACGAAGCGGACGTCTGGCATAGAAGCACTACACTTTGGGATTGATGGAGGGGTGTTTCCCTGGTCATCAAGGGTTGAGTTCGCCGCGAAAAGAGAGGCCAGAAGGTCGGCTTTGTCGTTCGGGGAGTAGGCAAAAGAGTCATCAACCCTGCGTAGAGGTGGGAGCAATGGCCGACAGAAGTTACCTTAGACAGCTTTAGCGAGAGACCAAAACGCACGACTTCCAGAGGGATGGCGGGTTAGCCTCTCGCCAATTCTGTCAATGAACTTGGCCTTAGCAGCAGCTATTGATTTTTTGTAGGACCTGGAGGCAGAGTTATATTTTTTCTTTAAAGCGCCAGTGTTTAGGTCAACGCATTTTACTCGCAGCCAGAGGATAGACAGAACCAACGTACACGCACACTCCGGCTTGGGACACAAAGTTGTGTTCCAGATTGTAACCCGGGTATAACAGATACGAAGTGTCATCTTCGTCTCAGTGAGAAAGAGCAGGTCAGGTTTTGCCGTCCCGAGGTGATGATAGACGGCGTTAAGGTTGGAATGGAGTCCCCTAATATTAGTGTAGTCCACAGAGAGCGTGGAAGGGGATGCCTGTAACTTATCGCTAGGGATTCCCCTGGAAATGAGCGGCACTGTGCCCTTTCAGAATACATAGGGAAGCCTGAGCTTATAGGCTCAGAGAGGGATTCTCCAGTACTGGTCCTGGGATAGTTGTTCTTTTAGTTCCGCTGGCATATTTAGAGGAGGGGGGGGGGGAGATAGGCTTTCGGCTCTTTCACTCACCTAAGCGAAACGCAGCAGCATTACACTACTACTTCACGCTGGTATTCTGTGAGAGTGTGGTCCTTGCCCCGGTCGAGCCAGCCCATTTATGTGTTACTTTACTACCAAAAAGGTAGCAGCAGGGCTTTACCACCAATGAAATACATGCTCTCCGATTATGGGTGCTCCTAATATCTCCCTTTTTAAGGAGGTCAGCATTTTTAGTTACTTTTCCGAACTAATTATTGCGCATATTGAATAGTTTCCCATCTGTATATTATTTAATTTACATGGTCAGTTCCGGTCCCTAAGCGTGCGGTTATGAATGAACATGTTTTGTGCATTCGTAGAAATCACTTTTTGTGGATCGTCCAATGTTATGGCGGAAACATACCGCATATTTTAGAGGTCCGGTCCATTACAGAGGAGTATTCATATTTCTACCTGGGTGTTAAAATTAAATAGGTTAATAACTGAGTATCTAAATAATTAAGGGGACCTTAACTTGTGCTTCCGAAAACGAGACGAACCGACAGATCAGAGTGAGTACCTGCTAAAATAGGTATTTTTTTCGAAACATGCAGCCTTACATGCATGCTAATATTGAGAAAGTTTGTTTCTCACGTTTACGCGCAATATCTTTCACTATATTTTTCCTAGATGCGAGGGTTCAGCAGGAGCGCCCACAACCACAGACTCTTGCGCAACCGCCCGGAATCCCACGAAGCCTTGAGTTCTTTGTTTCACTGCGAGTAAAAGGGTTTTCTCGAGCGCATTTCGTTACTCTGACACGATTCTTAATGAATGCGGTTTGTTGATCTCCTTTTTTGCTGTTTCTTGTCTTAGACAAAATTGTTATGATTATTATTTCAATGAGAAAATACTTTTGAAATTAGTAGGTACCTATTTGAACGAACGTTATTATATTTTCTGACAGATAAAACCAAATTATACAATATCCTACATACAGTTAAATACCTACCTTCTTGATTTTACTTCTCTTCAAGAAAACCTATAAAGAATTACCTAATGTCAAATATGTGTCAAATATATTTAGCAATATGAATTCTAATCCTAACTAATATTATAAATGCGAAAGTGAGTTTGTTTGTCCGTTCGTTCGTTTGTTTGTTTGTTTGTTACCTCTTCACGCTTTATCTACTCAACCAATCTTCCTAAAATTTTGTACATAGGTAGGGTTTTTTGTACGTAGGGTTAGGAACATAGGGTACCTTTCATCCCGAGAAAAAGTACTGTTCCCGTTGGAATTCACGTGGACGAAGCCGCGGGCAAAAGCTAGTTGGATAATAAATATACTCTGAAAGTAAGTTTGAAGGTGCCTGAGGAGCGTGGAGAAAGTAATACTTTTCTGCCCTAGGGAGAATCGTTTTCAACTGACAGCTGTCAAATTATATAAAAAAAAACTAGTTCGAAGTATTTTCACGTTATTCTATTGAACCATATTCCAACTTCCTATACAGCCATTCAACATATTATGTAAAATTAAAATAACATGAAGAATATATTTTTTTATAATTTTTTATAATATAGATTTTTTTATCATTTTTTCAATGATGGAACCAAATGAAAAGAATTTTATAGCTAAATAGTTGGTCGGCTACAGAAACAAAAAATATGCTGGAAGCTAAAGCCGATCATTTTTTTTTTCAAGTTTAGAGTTTTGTTTATGCTTCCGTATAATTCACTCATCATTTCTTTAGGTAATTCATGTTTTTATTTTTACTTTCCTTGTATTCGTAATGAAAAGCACAGTGTTTACCTCGGGTGAAAGACTTTTTCAAGTCCCTCGAACTATTATACTAAACCCCGTCTCGGGACTTAAAAAAGTTACTTTCACCCACTCGTTAACAATGTACTATTTTCTACCTACTTACTTGAGTCTCAAACTTGAGTAAATAAAAGTTTTATGTCTGTTTTATTTTATTCACTGATGATGACCTAAACGGTAGATATCATTATGTAAATGCATAATTTAAGAGACATTAACCTAATTAAAATATGTCCGTAGCTTGGCTTGTTCATATTAGTCTAATGCAGGCAGTTAAAACGAACTAAAATATCATTACATTGTTTGTAATATATTGGGTAAAACTAAACGCAGGCGTTTCGCATTGCTGCCGCCAGAGGGCGTTCGGGGTTTTCACACTGCTCGTGCGAATGGCTCGCGGACGGTCGCCATTGCCCTATGCGATATCGGTTTGATTTTTAATACGCGAGAGGTTCCGCGTTCTTTGATTGCTAATTAGCTTGAGTTGTGTTTGTGAATTTCCTGTTTGTTAAATAACTATTGAACTTTGTGTTTGTGTACCCGTCATGGTGACTTTTTCTTGTGAGAGGTGAAACGTGGCTGGCTGTTCACATCTGGCTGTTCCCGAGTGAAACTACGGGAAGAAATCTATTTATTTGTCCTGGGGAATTGAGATCTCAAGGGTTAGGTAGGGTGATTAGGAATTCCCCCTTCCCGAAGACACTCAAGTTTGGATCCGAAGAGAAAGAAGATTTAATTTGGTAAGTGTTCAATTGTATTTAATTTATAGGTTAGGTTATCATATAGGGCCCTGTAGCTCCCTTCATAAGCTACGGTGGTAGCAGACTGCGTATAGCTTAAGTTAGATTCTAGTCGGACAAGCGTGGTGTCGCGTGGAGATTTTTTCCCGGTACTTAATTTTACCGGTAGATTTTTTCCCGGTAAAGTTCCGGTACAGAATTCTTCCCGCCGCTTCGTTTGTCCGGATTCTCTCTGCCACATTTTCTGGCAGCAGAGCGTAGTTGCTCTGCACATTTTCTGGTAGCAGAGCGTAGTTTATCTACCCTCTATTTGTTCGTTTGTAAAAAATAATTAATTGTTTGTAAAAATTATTAGATTTTTCTTAGTTTGTTTGTATAAGAATATTTGTAACCTTTTTTGTATTTGTTTGCGGTTTGTACCGTGCGTTCCGGGTTTGTGCCATTCTCATACCTACCGCGGTTCTTCGTGTAGTTGTTTGATTTTGTTGTTTTTTATTTACCTTTTGTTATTTTTTGTTTGTGACTTGACGCGATGGCGAAGGCCTCCAATGCTAGGGCGACACTCGCCAACGAATTGAGATGGTTTGTGACGGCCGGAGGACTCCTGTCCCGGAAGGACAGGGAGGGCGCCATACTGCTAAGAGCGGATCACCTCCACTCACGATTGATTAGCGCGGAAGCGGCCATGGCGGCGCTTACCGAAGCCGATCTTACCCCGGAGGCCTACGCAGGTCACATGGCGGACATGGACCAGATCCTGAGTCTGCACGATGATATCGCGGAGGCGGTGACCGCAATAAGGGCGAGACAGGCTGGCGGACCAGCCCCTCGCACACCTGTTAGACAGGAAGGACCAGCGGTTACTGGTCGGCTCCCCACCCTTCAGCTGTCCCACTTTGGGGGTAGGATGGAGGAGTGGGTAGCATATAAAAATATGTTTGAGTCCCTGGTCGTAGCACGACAGGATTTGTCGAAGGCCCAGAAGATGGCCTACCTCCTCTCCACTCTTGAGGATGAAGCGCGGTCGCTCATCCAGCACCTCCGGGTGGAGGACGACCAGTACGACACGGCTTGGGAGTTATTGAACTCCCGCTACCAAAACTTACGTTTGTTAGCGGATGCGCACGCCGCACAGTTGATGGCCCTGCCCAAGGTGGCCAACAGGGCACAGTTGCGCCTGCAGTTGCTCACGCCCGTTACAGTGGCCTGTAACGCGCTCCGCACACTGGGGCTGCCGGTGGACCAATGGTCTTTTTTGTTGGTGCACATTGTATTGGGCAAATTACCCAATGACATCCGCTCGCGATTTGAGCGCGAGAATGCGGAGCGGGATAGCACCACCCTACCAACATTCACTGACTTGGTGAAGTTTTTGGAATTTGAGGCACGGGCTGCTGAGAATACCATGACGGACTCAGCGCCATCCAGAGCGCCTGAACGTAGGCCCTTGGAACCCTCATGGCGAGGGAAGCCCCAACAGGGACGGCAACCGCCACCGCGTGGAGCTGGTGTGCGGGTTGCACACACGGCAGCAGTCGCGAGGGACGCGGACTGCCTGCAATGTGGCCGGATGGGCCACAGCCTGCTACAATGCAGGGACTGGCAGAGACTGCCAGTACAAGATAGGCGCCGCATGGCAAAGCGGCATGAACTATGCTTTTATTGTTTGGGCGGTCACTATGCACGTGACTGTCCCAGTGCCATACCATGCAGTGCATGCCGTGGGCGGCACCACGCGATGCTTTGCATGAACCGCAACGGGGATGGCACCCGGATGTTGAGGCAGGGGTCCCCTATGGGCGGGGGCGCTCCTGCGCGAAGCCCTCCACCACCGGACGGAGGACGCGGCTTCGCTCGTCGCACCCCCCTCGGGAGGGGTCTCGTACCGGCGCGGGTCTTGGCGGACCGGGACCACGCGCCCCAAGGTCATGGCCAGTATGTGGCTGGCCAGGCCCGGATGGGGCCCCCATGGGCGGGGGCCCTAGATCGGACGTGAGAGTGGGGACACCCCCTCCACGCGGGTTACCACTACCCACCACATGCAGCCGCAGCGGTTTTCTCCGCCGCTGCACGAGTACCCACGGCTGGAGTACCACCCGCCGTACCATATGTATGGCCGGGCCGCGGGTTATGCCCCCTCAGATGGGGATGTGCACTCGCCCGCCATATTATCCGGGTCAGTGGCGCGCCCCTGGTTTGGAGAGAGTGGGGAGCCCGTAACTAGCTTGCTCCCTTGCTGGGACAGAGCCGCGGACGGTTCTGCTCCCTACCGCGGTGGTCCGCGTATGGGGTCGTAGGGGGAAGCCATTAATTTGAGAGCTCTGTTGGACTCAGGGGCTCAAAGCAGTTTGGTTACCACTCGAGTGGCACACCAGTTAGGTTTAGTCGTGGAAGACTCGCCTGTGCCACTTCTTGGAGTTGGTGGCATACAAGTGAAGTGTCTGACGGGCCAGACACTTGTCACCTTTTCTTCGCTGAAGTCCTCCACAATGAGGATCACGACTTCGGCTATGGTAATGGATACCATTGCGGGTTGGCACCCCTCGACAGACATACCGCCGGGTGTGTTGTCTTTGGTTTCGGGTCTGGATTTGGCCGACCCCTTTGTCTTTCATCCCGGCCCAGTGGACTTGCTCCTGGGCTCGGACGTATTGGGTTGGATTTTGTTGGGTACACAGAAGGCTCTGGGTTCGTCTTCACTGATGGCAGTGTCTACGATTTTTGGTTTTGCCCTGATGGGCCCTGTGTTTGATAATGGCACCGCGGAGGAGCCACCGGTTGTCGCATCTGCGTCCTTGGCCAAGACCATGCAAAGGTTTTGGGAGGTGGAGGAGCCACCTATGAGTTCCAGGATGGATCCGGAACACGCTGAGTGCGAAGCCCTTTTTCGATCGACCACGGAGAGGTTGCCCTCCGGTCGGTTTGTAACTAGGTTACCTTTTGTTGCCTCTCGTCCTAGCCTAGGGCAAAGTAGGGCGCTTGCGGAGAAACGACTGCTGTCCATGGAGCGACGCATGCAGCGTGACCACGTACTTCGCGATAAATATATTGAATTTATGCGCGAGTACGAGGATTTGGGTCACATGTCTCCGGCTCGAGTTGATTGGAGCTCAACTGAGCATTATTTTTTGCCCCACCACGCGGTGGTGAAGGCCTCAACGGGCAAGTTGCGGACTGTCTTTGATGGGTCCGCACCCACTTCGAACGGGGTTTCGTTGAATCTGTGTTTGCATTCGGGTCCCAAATTGCATAGGGACATAATTGACATCATCTTGAACTTTAGAAGACATCAAGTGGTTTTTGGTGCGGACATCCGGATGATGTTCCGCCAGACAGTCATACATCCTGAGGACAGGCGATTCCAGTTGATACTCTGGCGTGAGCGCCCTGAGGATCCTGTGACGGTGTATGAACTCAACACAAACACGTATGGTTTGAAATCTAGTCCCTATATCGCCATCAGATCATTGCTTGAATTGGCAGAGCGGGAACGGATCCGCTTTCCCCGTGGGGCTTCCGTGCTGTCACGTGACTTGTATGTTGATGACGTGTGCACCGGAGCCCAAAGTATTGAGGAGGCCCTCCTACTGCGGGATGAATTGATTGAAATATTGAAGACAGGTGGCTACGAGCTACGTAAGTGGTTGTCTAATGAGCCTAAAGTTCTAGAAGGGATCCCGGAGGATCACCAACAGAACCCTCACCTGTTTGAGGATGTGGATGATCCCAACAGGATAGCGGTGCTGGGCATGCAGTACCAGCCGCTAACCGATATTTTTACATTCCAAGTGGACTTGGAAATACCAAAGGTCTGGACTAAGAGAACGGTGTTGTCCGTAATAGCCCGTATGTTTGATCCAAGCGGTTGGATCAGTCCAGTGATATTCTCTGCGAAGTGTCTTCTTCAGAGACTTTGGACTTTGGGCGTCTCGTGGGACGAGCCGCTGTTTGGTCCTCCATTGGATGATTGGCTCGAGTTGTTTTCATCGATTAAGGAAGTCAATCGGATTGCCTTGCCTCGTCGAATATTGCCCCCGGGAAATATCGAGCCAGCCTGCATGGCTTTTGTGACGCGTCGGAGCGAGGCTACGCCGCGTCAGTCTATATGCGGACAGTTGACGCCGATGGCCGGGTCAATGTCTCGCTTTTGTTAGGGAAGAGCAAGGTCGCCCCCATCAGGACTAGGCTGACTATTCCCAAGCTTGAGTTGAGTGGAGCTCACCTTCTCTCTAAATTGTTGCATCACGTTGCCAGTGAGCTGGCGGCCACGGTCGAGATACGGGACATCTTCGCCTGGTCGGATAGCCAGGTCGCGCTTGCATGGTTGCGCGCGGCCCCACATACCTTGGAGGTTTTTGTTGGAAACAGGGTTTCCCAAATTCAAAATATTGGAATTGATATAACATGGAGACATGTGCCGGGAGAGCTTAACCCAGCGGACTGTGCTTCCCGAGGTTGTACGGCACCAGAATTGGTGTCACACCCGCTCTGGTGGGGTCCAGAGTGGCTGATGGGATCAGAAACATCTTGGCCTGTCTGTCAGACAGATGTTACTTCTTTGAGTTTGACTGGGCTCCGTGTACATGCTGTAGTCGCTGAGACGACGTCGGAGCCGGATTGGCTACTTGCTCGGTATAGCAGCTTGGATAAGCTTCTGGGTGTTACCAGTTGGATTAAGCGTTTCATACATAATTGTAGAAACCCACAGGCAAAGCGGTTGGAGCCGATTGCAGGTGCAGAAGAGCGCCGGAGCGCATTGTTGCATTGGGTCCGTGTCGTGCAGACCGGACGGTTTGAGTCAGAGCTTCGTATCTTGCGCGACTCACGCGCTAAGTTGAAGGGCGCGGTCGCTCGTTTGAACCCGTACATCGACTCGGATGGGCTTCTTCGGGTTGGAGGCAGGCTCCGGAAGGCGGATCTTCCATATGAGACTCGCCATCCTCTGTTGTTGCCCAAGGGCGGACCCTTGGTGCAGCTTTTGGTGTCTGATCGACACATTCGTAACGCCCATGCTGGGTGCAATGCTTTGTTGGCTATCTTGCAACGCGAGTTTTGGATTTTGTCAGCCCGAAGAGCAATCCGTAGTGTTCTGTTTCGATGTATTGCATGTTATAGGTTGAAGGCATCCACGATGCAACCACAGATGGGTGATTTGCCCGCTGATCGAATCCGACCTTCGAGACCGTTTGACGGCGTTGGAACCGATTTTGCCGGTCCCTTTTCGATCAAGGCTTCTCCCTTTCGTAATGCCCGTATTGTGAAGGGCTATTTGTGTGTATTTGTTTGTTTGGCCACCAAGGCTGTCCATTTGGAGGTGGTATCGGCTCTGACTACGGAGGCCTTCGTCGCCGCGTTGGATCGCTTTGTTTCGCGTCGAGGTCTACCTTCCCTTATTAGGTCTGACAATGGCACAAACTATAAAGGAACTGTAAATTATCTTAAGGATGTTTCTGTGTTTATTGATAAAAATTGTACTAGTTTAAGTCAAATTGCTGCCCAAAGGGGAATAACCTGGAAGTTTAGTCCCCCAAGTTGCCCCCATTGGGGAGGGATTTTTGAAGCGGCTGTGAAATCCGCAAAGACCCACCTCCGCCGCATTATCGGAGAAACGGCTCTAACTTTTGAAGAGCTGGCCACAGTGTTTTGTAAAGTTGAGGCGGTCCTCAACTCTCGTCCTCTCTGTCCGCTATCTCCAGATCCAAATGACTTGGAAGCTCTCACCCCTGGTCATTTTTTGGTGGGAGGGCCGTTGAATGCCCTGCCCGAATACCCGTGGAAGGATGAACGCGTATATCGGTTGTCGCGTTTTCAAATGTTGCAGCAAATGAGCCAGGACTTTTGGCGTCGCTGGTCGCTTGAATATTTGCATTTGCTGCAGCAAAGAGTGAAGTGGACAGACAGGACTGAGCCTCCCAGGGAGGGTGATTTAGTATTGTTAAAAGAGGCAAATTTGCCCTCATTGCTTTGGCGACGAGCTCGCATATTACGTTTGATTCTTGGCGGAGATGGCACTCCGCGTGTGGCTGAGGTGTTGGTCGACGGTTCGATTTTAAGGAGAGGTGTGACCTCTCTCGCCCGCCTTCCCGTAGAGTAAGCTAGCGGTCTGCTTCTCAGACCGGGACGGGGGGATGTTTGTAATATATTGGGTAAAACTAAACGCAGGCGTTTCGCATTGCTGCCGCCAGAGGGCGTTCGGGGTTTTCACACTGCTCGTGCGAATGGCTCGCGGACGGTCGCCATTGCCCTATGCGATATCGGTTTGATTTTTAATACGCGAGAGGTTCCGCGTTCTTTGATTGCTAATTAGCTTGAGTTGTGTTTGTGAATTTCCTGTTTGTTAAATAACTATTGAACTTTGTGTTTGTGTACCCGTCATGGTGACTTTTTCTTGTGAGAGGTGAAACGTGGCTGGCTGTTCACATCTGGCTGTTCCCGAGTGAAACTACGGGAAGAAATCTATTTATTTGTCCTGGGGAATTGAGATCTCAAGGGTTAGGTAGGGTGATTAGGAATTCCCCCTTCCCGAAGACACTCAAGTTTGGATCCGAAGAGAAAGAAGATTTAATTTGGTAAGTGTTCAATTGTATTTAATTTATAGGTTAGGTTATCATATAGGGCCCTGTAGCTCCCTTCATAAGCTACGGTGGTAGCAGACTGCGTATAGCTTAAGTTAGATTCTAGTCGGACAAGCGTGGTGTCGCGTGGAGATTTTTTCCCGGTACTTAATTTTACCGGTAGATTTTTTCCCGGTATAGTTCCGGTACAGAATTCTTCCCGCCGCTTCGTTTGTCCGGATTCTCTCTGCCACATTTTCTGGCAGCAGAGCGTAGTTGCTCTGCACAACATAAATCGTAAAATAAAAACATTCTAATGATAATTTGCCTAACATTTATGTCGTAAATACGTTATGAATGCAAGACACGCCTGTCATTTGAACAGTTTACAGCTCATAAAACGCGAAAGTCAGATAATGTTTAGTAATAATTTTACTAATCGATAACATATAAATTATTTTTAATGAACACATAAAATAAAGAGGAAATAAAATGTCAAAAAGCAGTAAATATTTCCAACATAACTACTTGAACAATTTGTAAAAGCACAAAGATAACTTTGTGTGACCTTTGCGAGATGATTCAATGTCCGTGTCGCAGTCGGATTGTATGTATAGTCCGCCGTATTACATTACGGCTAGTCGTTTTACAAAACAGCGCCGTTTTGTAATACGGCGGTTCAACGATTAGCCGAATTGTCGAACGATTAACCGTGTTGTTAAAAAACGGAACTTAAATCTGACAAAGTGGCGGCTAATGACCCGCTATATTACATTACGGCTAGCCGCGTTGAAGAACGCATGGTGCCGTGCCGAATTCATTTCGGCGGATTTTCATTCAGCCACGTTCAATCCGGCTAATCGTTGAACGTAATGTTCAACGATTAGCCGGCTTGCCGTTTTACAAAACAGCGCCGCTTTGTAATACGGCGGATTATACAATCCGACTGCGACATCCGTTTTGCTTGTCACCCTAACTAAACGGACCTAAGTTGGTTTAAAAAAATTACCGTAATCTGCGTGCACGGTACACATGTGCGGATGTTGGGGGTGCTGCTGGGGATGCGGGCACATCTCCTGCGGCACGTAGTAGGGCTCCGGCGGGTAGTACTCGCCGTAGTAGCCGTCAGCCGGGCCTCCGCTGCCCGCGCCGCCCTCCGCCACGCCCACGCCGACCATCGCGCCTCTAGCAGCGCATGGCACGCGCGCCGCGCCGCGTGCGCCGCGCTAACACGCACCGACCAACTCTGCAACAAGGAGATATTTTCGTGAATATTATAAACTAGCCTAGCCCCGGGGCTTCACTCCGGTGGGAATTGCGGGATAAAAAGTACCCTATGTACTATTCCCGGTATTTTTCTACCCGAGTACCAAATTTCATTGAAATCGGTCCAGTAAAGAGGGGTTTGATTGTCTCCAACCAAAGTGATACAAATCTCATTTTACTTAAAAGTATAACAAATTAGATAGCGAACGATCGCATTTTCAATAACCCAAGGTTTCTATATTCTAAAAAATATAAAATAAAGACTGCTGCAGTGTAGACAAAAGTAAATATTGGTACGGACATCGTCTCTACATCAGCAATGACGTCAATGCATGCCAATTAATTCATAATTGAGAACACGGTGCGCGGTGCAATAACAGAATAGAAAAATCAAGCTAGGTAAAGAACTACTTTATGATTTTGGAAGAATTTATGTTTATCTTCGTACGGCATGAAGATGTAAAACCTAAGGACCTAAGTGGACTAGTAGAAAAAGCAGCTGATGCGGAATAGAGGACGTCAGATAATGAGCAATTCCTGCTTCGATTATCCTTTAAATTATACTCCCCATCCCTACCATTGTGTATTAACACAATCTCAAGGGTTGCTGGCACCTACAGGGTACCCTACAAGCATAAGCTAACTTTATCTGTCTATTGTGCTAAGAAGGTAACTGGACACATAGCATGCGGACGTGTCGTGATCGTGAGCATATGAACGTATGGGCATATTATCTAATCTGTGGTCTGGTATGGGTTGCCTATGTTATGTCAATCTTTTTGCTAAACCAAGTTCTGTCATTCTGTCATCATTATTGCTCACTTGGCACGTTTGCCACCCACGTATCCTGACTTTCAAAAGTTTTCACAAATCTTCAAATTCAACCATATTCGAAAGTCTCTTAAGTGTACAAAATGAGACCCTAACTTTGTTTTCCCTTTTGCAATGCAACTGCATAGTTTGGCGAAGTCTGGAAGTTCTATAAGTTGGTACATAGTTCAAAATTCAAAGGCTTTGATGCTCTGACGGTCGGGCGCTAATTAACCAACACGGAGGAGATTCCGATTCAAAGGGCTTTATGAAAAAGTAAAACGTAATTCAGCTAACTAGGTATTACGAGTAATCCGTACATCCACATCTACACATAGAGTGTCTGCCTATAATTTAAAAATACCTGCAAATAGGTCACACCCGGAAATACTTAGGTTCTTTCGTGAAAATTAAAAGCCCTAAAACAAATGCATGCGGGCGAAGCCGGAGGCAAAAGCTAGTGTTTAGCTTGGGGTTTCCCATCCCGTGAAACAGGGAAATCTATAAGATTATCATTATCTACTTCTCATCAATCAACAGTCGGAAGTGACGTATCTAAGTATTTTTCCTTATCATATCTACGAATGAATTATTTAAGTTAAGGTAAATTAGTGTGCTGACTGCTGCCGTATTTTAAGTACCTACCTAAGTATAAAGAAAGAAAGTATTTTGTATGGTATCTACTTAAAAAATATTTTTTGCTACGTTGAAGCTTCATATCAGAACTTATGCTTAGCAACAATAATAATCGTATATAAATTTTATGTACTTATAGGTAAATATAAATTTTATAATATAAATTTTATGTACTTATATAATCATGTTTTTACGTTAAAAGGAATAAAGCATGATGATTAGTACCTACCGAAAAAGGGCCCGATTTTGAGACCTATCTGCGGAAAAGAGTCCTCGGAGGAAGAAGATGGTCAGTAGTTCAGTACTTAACAGATACTTGCTTAATACTACATGGGTTTTTCGATGTAGCAAATATTATCTGACTTATCCTTCTGTATGTTTGCTCGAAGACAGTGTGGGAGTGTCATGTTCGTTATCACCGCCGACCTCGGCATAAATACTTGCGTTGCATCACTGTGTAAATTATACCAAAGGGGAATCCCGCAACGCATTTCTAGTAAGTACAGAATGTTAGCATACGAATTTCGAGAATACGAACTAGTGTAACCGAATATGCATTGCTGAATAATTGAATAGTCGCCGGATTGAAGGCGTCGCTCGGTGTCGAATTTATTACGTCTAACAATACACTAATATTACGACCTTAGTGATGTAGGGGTCATTATGTCCGTCAGCCGTCTGGAGGTCCTGGGTTCGAGAAACATAAGCGCGTGCGCGACAGCGGGGAAGGAACCACAGTCCATTACTCACCTCACTCAGGTGATTCCATTGTATTCGTTTGTTTGTGTCCATTGAAGTAGTAAAAACAGTGTGAATTTCAGTAGTTAGGTATATAAGTTGACTATGCCATGTATTCACATGTTTTCGTGAATGAATTGAATTGATAAACAAACACAGATAAGAGCCGTTAAATTACAATGTTTACTAACACACAGCATTACAACATCGCACACTTTTAATGATCTTAGTTTTATCATATCACGTAATGAGTCAGAACGGAAGCATTAGCACCTATCTTTCATTCCTTGGTTTCATTCTGTATAAGACCAGCTGTTGCCGTATCGCTGCAAAACAAATGATAGAATGTTTATGGGTAATACCTCCGATGAATTGAATTAGGTACCACATATTTAGACTATATTCTAATTAAAATCATCAACATCAATCATCTTAACGCTGTGAGAGAGAGAACTTATTTTTTATTTATTTTTTAGAATTAATATTCTTTATTGTCCTTATTCTGGTTTTCTGAGATCACAATTGAATGTTATTTTAGTCCGTTTTCTAGATGTGAGGACCTGTAAATGACTATATGTTTTTTAAGTTGCTATCTATAGAATCTATAAGAAAGTTGTTGGCCTTCCATGTAAATAAAAAATAAAATAAAATAAATAAATAAAATAAACGGGTCACTCACATACTGTGTAGTGTAGGTTGCCGACCTACAATAGTTTCGAACTCTGAAGTTTATTTTCAAGGCGAGTGAGGGACCGAGTGTCTGTTTAGTCTACCAATTTAAAACATTTTACAGTATATTTAATCGCTATTGTAAAATTATTTTCCTTGATTTTCCTTACAAGATTTATGAGTTAGATTTGCTTGAAGATAATGATCGTATTTCATAATAAACATACTCGTAGACTACATGTAAGTTATTAATAATTACCTATATTATGTACCTAATTAATTAATTCATGTAAACAATGCTATGTGTCATGCAATATTGTCACATTTAGATCATTGAACTGCATAATGAATAAAATAATTCTGTAGTTACGAATATGAGTAATTGTGTGATAACGTGAGTCAACAATGACAAAACCAGACCTTTCATAAGTTCTTGGGTCTTGGATGTTTATCTATATATGTATTTGTCATAAAATATAGTATCGTTGAGTTAGTATCCCATAACACAAGTCTCGAACTTACTTTGGGGCTAACTCAATCTGTGTGATTTGTCCGTATATATTTATTTATTTATTTATTTATTGTGGTATACTGCATATATATTTCTCCTTTAATCAAGCGAACTTTGCTCACAGACCAAATAACTACATATTTCATATTATATTTAGAGGTAACGTCATTTAAAGCAACTATTTCAATGACTTATCTGTTCCTGCTCTCTTTAAATTACTATTTCAATGACTTATCTACCTAGGAACTCTACGTTAGGACACAGATTACTAAAAACTATAGTTAGGGCGTTAGTTTTGATGATTCGAACAACGTTAAAGATAGACCACTTCATATCTAAATCGAACACTTCGACACAGATTTTCTAGTAACTACACAGAGATTAACACTCCACGATTGTACCAGAACATCCTAGCCCTAGCATCGCAGATTAAAAACATTCGACGACGTAGCTGGCAGTAGGTTCTCGACAGCAAGACAATCACTCATCGCTCTCGATCGAGCTGAATTGGATAATCGTAGATCGTGGAGCAGTGTGTTGCGCTTGCGTCGCCGCCGCCGGATTCTCCTCGCGTTCTTATGTAAATAAGGTCCGCAGATGGACAGGGTCACGGCCGCCACGACGGATGGGCACCAGGATCTTTCAATTATTAGAATTATTCATCTATATAACTAATCACATCTTCCTGCTGACGTGAAAAGCTACTCTTTAGCTGATATAGGTACTTAAGTTCCTTCGAAAATATCTTCTTGTTTATTGATAAAAAGAAAAATGCTATATCTAAATTTATAGAAAAATAACCTGTATTGTCTTCACTCCCCCATTACTTCAATATAACTTTCTTTTAGAACAATACAAAAAATAGGAAATGGAAATTTCAAATCGTAAGCCCCAATAATGCTTTGTGGAGATGAAAAAGTTTCGATCACATTTTGCTTGAGTTTTGCGTGGGTGACGAAATATTACGTCGCCACCACGGGAGCGGAGAGCTTCCTGTAAGTATTTATAATACCTCCTAGGAGCCTTTTTTAGGGCTATTGTTACACTGTCTCCACAATGCCATGACGAATGTTTTGACGTCAGTTACACGCAAAGCCTAAACTTGTCAGGAAAATACAATTCTTATTCGGTTGTATTGATTTCATGTTAGGTCATGTGCAAGTTAACGAATACCTACGTTTTTATTATTTTCGTATCGGCGATTGGCAATTGAAACGAACCATAATCTGCCGCTGACGCACGTGCACACGTCCGCCATCGATCCGACAATTATGCGATAAAAACCAGCTTTGCCAAACATACCTACTTTAAACAAACATTTAATATTTCTTTTTCAACAAATCATTTTCTAATTCTAAATTTTTACCTTAGGTATCCTAGTAAGTTTGTTAAAATAAAAATATTGATTTGGATTTAGTGGTTCCGAAAAATGAGAATAAGATCGCTGCTGTCTGTACTTCTAGCACGCACGTGTAACGTCAGCAGAAGCAATCAAATCACAATCACTAAACAGGCCCTGAGGTTATTTATTCAATTAATATTGGCAATAATATCGGGAGTCCCAATTAGGTATCAGAACGTACAAAAGGAAAAGATGACCGTCTCGCGTCCGTGTTCCGAGAATCCATTACCATAGCTAATGAGTCGGTAGCTGGAACTCGCATCTTGTATCGATGGATGGCAGCACTGCGCAACCTCTACATATCTTTAAAACTAAATCTTTGCACGTGTTTTAGAAGAACAGGGGCCAGGTTATTTTATGGTCTAACCCTTTTAACTTATCTGACACGTGTAAAGTTACCAGAAGCACCATAAGTGTTCTCATCTATAGGATGTATGTATTCATCTCAAAGTATGTCACTACGAGTACCTGTAGAGATTACTGCATTTTCTTAAATCTAATTTCAAGTACAATAATGTAGATATTGGGGAGAACCCATGCATAAATTGTAAGAAGTAAATTATTACCAAGTAGGTACAGTATTATTCTACCTATACGTTAACAAAGTGTTAACTTATCTCATAATGGAGACGATGACCGCAGTGCAGTGGACAGATTTCGAAGAAATGTTTGTTGATATTGCTCACTGCCAATTCACGTGAACAAATCTAGTGGATTATGTTTAGTATACATACATGGCGTACTATTGGTTTAGTAACAAGAAATAAAAAAAATTGTAAGTATAATCCCACCAAAATATTCTGTAAAAAACTAGCCAAGTCTCGATGGACCTGCTTGTTTATCTCTAAAAAGTAATGAAATCTAGACAAAGTCGTTCCAAGTCTAAGGTTCCTTACTGCGATTTCTTTATTATTATATTTAATGTTGTGTGACTTGGCCGTTGAAGGGTACACAAGGGTACAAAACCAGGTGCCCCATGACACCATTGCACTAATCTGTCGCCAGAACCGCTACCCATTGACGATGGAAAATTGCCACTTGGAAAACGTCGATTCAATAACCAGTCAATTGTAGGCTTGATAAAGCCACTAATATATAAAGAATGTTCAACGGCCAAGTCACACAACATTAAATATAATAATAAAGAAATCGCAGTAAGGAACCTTAGACTTGGAACGACTTTGTCTAGATTTCATTACTTTTTAGAGATAAACAAGCAGCTCCATCGAGACTTGGCTAGTTTTTCACAGAATGATTTTGGTGGGATTTCACTTCTTTTTGTAGAAATGTGGACATATTGATTTATTTTATTAAATTTTCTTATTTGACACAGTTTTTTTCTTTTTAGGAGTTGTTTTATTATTATTACAAATCTTTCTTTTCTTTTTTTTCCGGTTCTGATTCTTGTACAGTAGCAACAGTTTTTCGTATTGCCCATTCGCGTTCATAATTTAATATTTTAGACGGTTTAGACCGTTTAATTTCTGTAAGATCGGCGCGGTATTTACGCCTAAGCCGGTTGTATTCGGTGATCGCTGAAGCTTGAGCTTTTATACTCTTGAAGTCAACATTTATGAGATGAACCATACCATACCCATGAAGATTGGTTACTAGAATTTTAGACCTAGAGCTAGCAAAAAAATGTTTAAGTAATTGATTTTTTCCTATGTTTATGTTCTAGAAATTTATTCCACAGAATATTGTAAAGAATAACTGAAAATTAGCTCGATTCCAAGGAAAAAATAAGAACTTTATCGAAGTTTTATTTTTCCCATGCAATAATACAGCCAATGTTCTAAAAACTAGAGACAAAATAAATTAAAAAAATATGGTGATTGTCTGTCATTCTTGGCGTATCACGAGCAGGGTTTCCAACTTGTGGCTTACTCCAAACAAAAGTAAATAATATTTTTTAGTTAATTTGATATGTTTAAAGGGATTTTTTTATTTGATACTTGATCAGTATTATCAAATTGAGGGTTTTAGCCCTGAATTAAGGGTCAAAATATACTTCATGAGTATTTTTTTATTGATTCTTCAGCACTTTGACAATTTAAATATAACAATATCATTTAAACCACCATAAACATTACCAATTTTCGACATAATTGGGGCCTCATGCAAGTTAATAACCTTATTTTCGTCATCAAGCATTAGGAGGCATAATATTTTCAATTTTTCATACTGAACTTAGGGTAATTTTTAAAGAAGCGGGCAACTCTTAAAAGCAAAATGAAAACAGACAACAACATCGAAATACAACTACTACGTAACATAATATCTCGATGGACAACAACGAAAAATTTGTCTTTTGTACAATCTAAATACAACTTGGTACAATATCCCGATGAACCTACCTACGGTTATAACGTATTATAAAGGTAACGCGTATGGCAAATACTTGGCATTTTCTGGCCAGAGATCATCTCCAAACGTGATCTCTGGCTCTGGGAAATGTGCAACGCTATAGCTCGGCCACATGCTTTGAAGAGACCCATATACTAGGCAAGCTCTCGAGTGGATACCACAGGACAAGAGAAAAGTTGGTCGACCCAAGCAAACCTGGCGACGGCGTACCGTTGCAGCGGAAAGGCAGTCGTTCTCACCTGGTCGGAAGCAAAGTGCATTGCCCAGGACAGAATCCGATGGAGAAGCACTAAAACTAATACTTAGATGGAGAAGCACTAAAAATAAAAATGTAATTATTATGGTAGTAATAAAACTAATGTAACTCTTTTATTGTGATTAAACAGAAGGGGAGGTATTCGCCCAGTAGTGGGACGCTATAGGCTAGATTACATAAGAAGAGGTGTCCTTCTACGCTGGATTTTTGCAATGACAGTCAATTTTTTTATGTAGCAATTAGAGTAGTAGTAATTAGAGTAGTAGTAGTAGTAGCAATATTAGAGATATGGTAATCTCTAATACAGCTGAGACCAGCTGAGGGTTCTTCATCAGATACTTCAGACCTTCGATTTTTGACATCAAATGAAGCGGCCCACCAAGTTGAATATTTTTTGTAAAGGCGGTATGTCAATCTCTAATAGTTTGGTTGGGCTCTTGTGTTTTCTAATCAGGGTCACCAGGTACTCCAGATCTTTGATTATCCTAGTTTTTATGGTTTTCCCTTTATGTGGCCATTAAAACCTAACTCTGTACCAAATTTCAGCTCTCTGAGTTTATGGGAAGTACTAGTTCTATTGTGATGATCATGAGTGAGTGAGTGTCGTAAATGCGAAACTTTGCTTTCGCTTACCTTCGGAACTAAATGACCTACAGACTCGAAATTTTGGATTTTAAGTATGTGATTATAGCTTACTGGTTGACGAAAATTTCTTCGTTCTGGTCTTATCCAGAGGTTCTCAAATAGGGGCCTGAAAATGCGGCGAAATGGTTCCAGTAAAGGATGGTACGGGTGTGACTGTACCTAGCGATTGACATTGTTCTATATATTAATAAATAAGTTAGAATGTTAGTTCTGTGTTAGTTCTATAGAAATAAATGTAACTCGTCATTTGTTCCGCTTTTTTTTTAAAGATTTTCGCCCCGAACTGTCGTCGTCAGCCAGCGATGTACTTTTTTATTAGGCGTTGTAGAAATATAAAACTGGTGTCAGTCGTTAGTTCTATGAAACGTCTCACTATTTATGTACTTTTATTCAATAAAATCTATAACATTACAAGAATAAAAGTTCGAAAAGAAATGTTGTGCTCAGCGATGTATTTCTAAGATTCGCAAAAAATATAACCAAATTAAATTTTATACCATAGTTCTTTATAAGATCAGTCTAAATAATTTAGTTTGGCGTAGTTATATACATAAAATAAATAAATAAACCACTGCGAAACATATTCCTTACTCATTTGTTAACAAAACGTAAGAAAGTTCACTTAAATTTAGCTCTTATTGAGCATATACATAGGGGCGAAAATAGAATGATACTTACTTGATTATATATACTTATGGAATAAACCAGATATTCACAACACAACCGCCGTAATTTTTGACGTACCTATCATAAACAAATAGACGGCCTGTCCCTCTCAAAAAGTGTCCTAGGCAAAACTTTGATCGGTCAAAGCAAGTATCATTGCCAGTCTATTTTCGCCCCTATGTATATGCTCAATAAGAGCTAAATTTAAGTGAACTTTCCTACGTTTTGTTAACAAATAAGTAATATGTTCCGCAGTGGTTGATTTATTTATTTTATGTATATAACTACGTAAAACTAAATTATTTAGACTGATCTGATAAAGAACTATGGTATAAAGTCTAATTTGGTTATATTTTTTACGAATTTTAGAAATACATCGCTGAGCACAACATTTCCTTTTCGAACTTTTATTCTTGTAATGTTATAGATTTTATTGAATAAAAGTACATAGATAGTGAGACGTTTCATAGAACTAACGACTGACACCAGTTTTATATTTCTACAACGCCTAATAAAAAAGTACATCGCTGGCTGGCGACGACAGTTCGGGGCGAAAATCTTTAAATAAAAAGCGGAACAAATGACGAGTTACATTTATTTCTATAGAACTAACACAGAACTAACAATCTAACTTATTTATTAATACATAGCACAATGTCAATCGCTAGGCACAGTCACACATGGTACGGCAGTGTTTGCTTCGCGCTCGACTTGGCGGGGGCACTACCTTGCCCCCTGATTAACACAACGTTTGACAAGATAATTGACACCGATAAATATTGCAAAAATTATGGACTCGTCCTCTAAAATACCATTCAGTATTTCATAGAAAAACTCTAAGTCAAAGCTAGAAATAAAAATTAGGTACTTTTAGGCTTGAGTAAAGAAGGCATAAAATAAGCCTAATGAAATGACGATTTAAAGAATGCGTGCCGGGGCATGCAACAGGAACGATGAAATGGAGGTATCGGCCGTCACAGCCAACAATACCATGTACTTATGCAACAATATAATAATATTACAATTTGTTTAAATTATATTGTGAATAAGTACAATTCTTTTTTACACACTGGACTATTCAAAGCTGTCTCTGTATTTTTCCACAGACCTTAATTATAGTTATTTCAACATTTCATGTCAAAGAAAACTTGTAAGTATATATTTTAAACACTGTTCTAATATTACTTCACATTTAAATCACAGCGTTTGCCCACAAAAATATTATAGCGCAGCTGGAAGAAAGCTTCGAAAATAATAAACGTAAATATCCCGGCTTTTTAGAAAAAAATGAATACTCATTTGGCTACTATATGTATATTACCTAATATATCATAATATTTTTTTTTTATTAGTAATATTCAAAGGTTGTCTGGCATTTGCAGTCACAGTATGGAAGTTAGGGCGGCGCGGAAGCTCCAACAGGCGCCCGCCCACTCCGCGGGGGCGGCCTCCTAACAACCGTCACACATTACAACTTATTTCACCCTTTATTATTGAAAATAACTACCTATATCCATTGTTTGGCAAAACAAAACCACAAAAATCATTTTGTTCCAACCCTTTGTGAAGATAAATTCGATTTGTTATTGTTTCACGATAATCTGATCGAACTATCGAAGTACCTATCGATGAAATGTTTTCGTATGAATATTTTTTATTCCAAAATTTCTACGGGAGCATAAACAAAATAGCTATTTATTGCAGCTGTACTACATATAACGATAAAAGACGTAAGATTGAAATCATAGGTTTCGATATTCTGTTCCGAGATGATTCAACGCGCGCGCGACGACCTAATCAATATTTCATTAGCAATGTACGCGTTATATTAGCAATGTTTAGTACAATTTAATATAATAAAAATAAAAAATATAGAGAAAGAGTTAGTTAGGTACAACATGATGTTATAATCCAGGGTTGATAGAAATATTATCGAATATCTGTAAAACCCTCCGACGACGACGTTTATATTTCAATGGACGTCATCATCACAATTTCAGTTACAACGTTAATCACTGAGCCGGCTCAGTATTTTCATAAAGGTAGTTATGAAATATGGATAAGGTCTGATGGTAAAAATAACTTATTCATAAGAAGCTTTATCTGAGACAAGGGTATGAAAATGATTGGATCATAGTGGAGATTTCGAGGAAATGTAAGAATTTCATAAAAAAATGCCTTTTAATCTGAATTTTCGAAATTTCCCCCAAACATAACTGGTTATATTTTAATACCTATCTACATACAAAATCATTAGAACAATACTGATTGGTTATGCAATAAATGAGGAAGCTTTTCTTAGGGTAGCGGGGTAGCGGCGCCAACTAACAACACCGAAAGAGTTATGGAAGACCATATTAATGTTGATACAATACCGCGTGCGTACACTTGAATCGATTTCTAGACAGCGGCCAAATACTAGCGATGCTCTCAAGACTTACTCATCTCGTCAAGCTCGTCACTGAGCTTAGTGCTGCTGAATAATAAACTAGATGAAGCTAGAAGTAAATTTTTTAGGTACTTTTATTTATATATTTAACAATATACCTACTGCTTTCCCTCCCCGGTACACGGGTCATAAATTAAATTACAATAATTAGAAACTTCAATAAAAACAGATTCGCGCTTGACCAGTCTTTTTTGTTCGAAAGCATCGAGATTTATAACCGTATGGACAGCAGACTGCCTTCACGGTCAAGTGGACTGGATGTTTGATAGTCATACGTGAAGTTTGTCATCAAAGTGGAATTTAATCGTAATTTTCCGCCACTCCAAAATAGCATTGTGTTGTGAGTACGAGTTAATAAAAAACAAGGTGACTCTCCCGTAACATAATCTAACAAAGAGCAACTCTATTAGATTATAAATAGATCATGGATCTAACAAATCCTGAAATAGACTTTAAATCATTTGACTATGGAAATATCCTCTTGCTTCTTTGTGACCAAAGTGTAAACTGACTGCATTTTCTAGACGCGTCGAGTCTAGAATCCTAGAATTTAATCGGGCACGTTTCATCTGCTCTTTCGGGTGAATACCCTCGCCAGGCGACAAAAATTTATCGTGTGACATTTCATTACAATTCTGCTTCTGTAGCTGCAATAAAAATATCTCGTTCTATTCTAAAATAGTTGTAGCTAATATTATGTACATACGTAATAAAAATGTAAAACTTTATTTTTTTTAATAAACCAGATCAAAACAAACTTACACACTTGACACGACGAAAATGCAAATTATGTATTTAGTAATAGCTGCATTTCCTATGATCTCCGGGTTTTATGTAATAGACTTCTATTGACATTTAACGAGAACTTTGCTGCAGTTTTTTCTTAGAAATATCGGATCACGTCATAGAATAGTCGATATGCGTAGGTTGTGCGCATGACCTATGCGATAAAACTTAATCAAGTTACCTACCCAACCCACATAAGTTTAAAAAAATATTTTCGATTTAAAAAAAATGTTGAGATGTATTGAACAAGCCGTAGAGTGTATCTTCGAGTTGTATTCATTTAACAATTTCATTTCGCGTTTATATGTACTGTACATGTAGAAAAACCCCTTATAACCGATACCTACCTATATAATATCTATAGACAATCAAGCAAGAATGCGAAAGTAATATTTGTCTTTTGTGGTTTGTGGTCTTTAGAAAATTATAAAAATGTTGTCAATCACACCTAGCGGCTGTTTGCCGCCCGAGATAGGCGCTCTCGATAAAGATAAATCGGGATGTTAGTGATATAAACATTATCAAGCATTGTTTCGTTAGGATAAAGTATCGTAGAGGTCGTACGTCGACCTCCGAAGAGACACGACGAGGCCTGGCGACTGCCCAGCGGGCTGCTCCAGCGCAGAATATCAATGGAAACCGTAGTCTGTACGGTGGTGTGGTACCATACATTACTGTCGCTCATAACGGTCGTTTGCAAATCATGCTATAATTAACTTCCAATACAAAGGTAATGAATATTCTATGCTGTCTGCATAAAACCGGCCATGTATGGGACTCGCTAATAAATTCGTCTCGTGCCCCGTTCTGACTAAATGAAGCGCCATTTTAGAGTATTTAAAAAAGTAACTTAAGTAACATATTATATTACCCGTATGTTACTTATCGGGTTTCAACATAGCGTATTTCGACATAGCAAATGGCTATAATTTTAGGAATTTGGAACATTGTAGGTAGGTATAGTAGACTTACACTTAGGTACTTAGATAAATGCGTGGACTTAGGAAATGCTGAATATGCTATTATTTGCTTCATTTCTATATATAACACTATATACAATGTATTGTAGTGTACTTTACATTCCATTAATATCTATTAGTAATCTCTAAAGCCGTAAATAACGAGAATAATTTCATGTTAACTGCGTGATAACGTAAATGGAGCACGAACTATGTATGCCGCATATATTATTTGCTGTGCGTGGTATGCGCGCACGCAATCACAACTAGCTATTTGAAAAAAATGTCATTAGCATTGCGACTGCACATTCTTACACCGAAATTTTATACAATGAGCGTTTGTTATGTTACGAACAATTTGCAAAAACACTGATTCAAAAATAGAAAAAAATACAATATGAAAGTATTTAGTAATGTAAACTCAGATGTAAGTTTAGAAATATTTAGGGTAAATATAAAGTTTAGGAAGCAGATGGCCAATTGACTTATAAAGTTACTTTAGTTGCGTAACACTGCAACTGCAGCATAGCTATACTGGCTGTATTGATTGATTGATTGATCTAGTGATGATAATGACATTAGCAACACTGGGTGGTGGTTCGTGTCTTCATAGATCTAACTACAAATATTAGGTACCTAACCTACCTATTTGTAGTTGGACCAGATAGCTACATTTTATGCTTATCTTTTCCATTTACGGTAGTTTTTAGAAAAGATGACTAAGGATAGTGCACTTAAATAGGTTTAAGTAGGAAACGTTAATTTCTGCGAAGTTTCCATTGAAGGACAATCTTGATTACTGGAAAGAATATATTTGTTGTTCTAAAATACTTTGAAGTTTATTTACAAATGTACAATACCTATGAATCTTGCTTGCGTCTGCTAAAACATTTAATTAATCTGGAGAGTGCCATCTGCACTGAAGCGGCACGAACGCGAGTGACATGCATCAGCTTTGCGCAAACTAATGAGAATAGAGAAAGATACTTTATGCGCACCAATACAACGTTTTTGACTACTTATGCAAGAATCAAACTCAAAAGCACTTCTCTATGAATACCTACGGAAGCAAGAATAAGGAAAAAATATCTGAAATTTTTCTAGATGACTAATTGTAGACTTTCCGTTCAATCCACTAGAACGCTTCGTATCGTAAGCATAAAAGTTTTAATAAACTCATCATCCTTTTTATAGTTGCAGATTTGATCTTTATTGTAATTTCTTCCTACTTTTCCCATCTCTTTTTTTTATCTGTATCATTGATTCTAATTTCTCATCTATCCCGGGAAAACAATACCTATCGAATCTATCAGAATTTGAACAAAATGAAGCATTTTGCAGTCAAAATGCTTCATGTAAAATGCTTCATGTATGAAGCTAATGCATTATTTGTTCCGTGCTTTAGTTTACAACGTCACACAAAAACAATCAGCGGCGCGCTACATGATCGAGTCGGGCAGATGAAGCTGTGCTTATCTCGCAGGATACGCCGCTCTTCCGGAGCCGATAGCGCCTCCTACGCCTCCCAGAGCGCCCACCTCGGCCCTCCTATTGTAACTCGCAATCCAAGTATTCTTTAATATCTAACATTTATTGTACTTCAGTGACATCTTGTTCATTGTTTCCATCAAAGGCGAATATTTTGTGAACAGAAGTCACCGAATCCGAAACAGATTTTTACATTTTACCAGTGAGGCGATATTGATCTGATATATAAAGCTAAAATGTCAGTCACCAGATCGAAATCGTTGAATGGCAGACAATGTTTTGAAGTGTCTGACATCCAGACATAAACATAACCAATGAAAAATAGGTGCCTACACACTAATTACATAGCACTTAATACTTATGTGACAATACATTTATGGTTATTATTATTAGGTAAATAAAATCTATTTGCCGTAAACATAAACAAGATTATCATACACACCCATAAAATTCTCCAGGCAAATACTACAAAACGCCAATAAAACAGTGAACTTGTTTACAGCGGTGTTATTAACATATGACACACTACCCACATCTGACAATTACAATAGTAGGTACTAGTTCGCGTGTCCGACTCATTGTGACTGCCATCAATTAGAATCCCTTAACAAGGCCCATTCACGCGAATGTAGTGAATGAAGGCGAGTTTCCCGTAGAATTTATTAATAAAATAGCTGCAAGTGGCGCATTGAAGTGATAACGTGGATGGTGGGTGGAAAACTATTCTCATGCAAACGGATAAGCGAACATACAATAATCGCATCGAGCGCAGGTACACCGCTGTAGAATCGTCGAATGGAAAAGTACAAATGACGACTAAAAACATTAACTTTATATTTAAAAATTCTTATACGAAACAAAAAGTAAGAGTGACAGATTTTCCTGTTGTGCGCCTGAGTCTGACTTCCAAGAACTGAGAGCGGATTGATAACCAGTCGTATAATGTATGTATACAGATAAAATATCTAGGTATCTGGTATGCTCACGTATTGTTCATACTCTAGTGTCCGATTATATCTAGTATTGTAGCATTGCACGGTATTATGAGTACTAACTATTATATGTTCAGGTTTTGACTGGTGCATCCATTTCTAGTTAAGAGTTAGGGTACTTCATAATGCTAAAAAATATAAAAGATGATAAAAGTAATATTAAACCCATAGCATCATCTGTATTGTTGTCAGTGTCACACGTCTGCCTCTTGTGCTTGAAATGGACTTTGCAGTTGCAGATATTTCTGCAAGGTCGTTTCTTAAAATTAATTAAATAAAAAGCCTATAATCTTTACATTGTGATTGTGTGTCTTTTTTGCTTTGCTACGTCATATATTATGCGTGTATTTATAGAGCAATTTACTTATTAACGTTAAATATAAGAAGCCTCATTTGTAGGATTTGTATTCTTAAAGAGAGCAATAGCACTTCTTTATCGCGATGGGAATCTATAAAATATTTTAATACGGCTGTTAGCCCTTTCTAAGTCGATAAGCATATTTAAAATCTTTGTATAAAATTGATGGGTGTATATCATTGCAAACTACTTCCTATCGGAGACTTTAAAAATCTATTTTTTGATTAGGTTAATTAATACTCAGAATAGTTACAATACAATAGAAAATACTTTATTGCACACTAGTAATTACATGGTAGGTATAAGGTACATAAAGTAAATTACTATAGTAGTATCATACATGGTTTAAAATGTACCAATGTGATACTTATTTTCAATCTCTAAAAAACCTATCAATAGTTACGATGCATTTTCTTATTTTCTTACCGTCCATACTTGCTGCTACGTCAAGTTGTGGTTGGGTGAATGCACGGCAATACAAAGTTGATAGGATCATATCATAACTTCTACGATAGCGCAGAGAGTACGCAACAAGCAAAAACACATGAAGATGTTAATTTATCGTAATTCAGAAGTTGCGCCGTCGTCGTCGCCGGCTAAATAAAGACGAAGGCAAGCGCAGGTGCGGCTCCCACGCGAAAGTTAACTTTCACGGAAAGTGCACCCCGCGCACCGCACCTTTTCGCTGCACAAAATATCAACATTGCAAAATGACACTAGTTCTCTATACTCTTGGGTAAAACTTACTGCTCTTTATAGTAAGCCCATGTTGTCCTCAAATCCAGATTATATTTGTTGAGAATTCGAGATCTTGTTTGGTCATGTATTTATTTATATACGTTAGTTGATGTTAAACTTGCGCTAACTTAAAAAATGTATGAAGACGAAGAGCCAGCGCATCTCGTCAATGTTGTCAATTTGTGAGTGTTACCACTGCGCCGGAGTCTTCGCAATCGCAACTCTCAGACATCCCAGTGAAACAATGCAGCGTGGTCGTTACAATTCTATGCTGTTTTGCTATTGTATTGTAAGAAGGTACAGTATGGCTGCATTGTGATGGTTCATCATTTTACTTTTACAACATTATTAGTCGATACGATACTTTGTTTTGTCTGTTCAAGGTAAGCTGGTAGAGGCGTTTGTATTATATAGGATTTTTTTCCCAATGGCTGATGGAGGAAGAAGGAATGGAGATGACAATTAAATTGACTTAGGTAAATTCAGAGCCAATATTTTTCTAGCTGAAGTCGGGGGTTTTGTGGTGGTATCTTTAACATGGTCGTATGGATCCCACTAATGTACACGCCAAATGATTTCTAAAGTGTTATAGGAACTCGGAGTCAGTAAAGCGGCAGTGCTCTCTAATCAGAAGGGGCAATAGTGTAGCAATCAGGGAGATAATTACAAGAACACCATTAGCGGGGCATGGGGGGTCGGGGCACTGCCCGCAGACGCAGGAGAGTGAGGAGCGTGTCCGATGGCAATCGACCTTCTTTGACACGCTTCTAGCTGCTTTCCTGTAATAGAGCTGATGCGCGGTGTACTCCCATGTGTCCTCCGTCCATAAACCAGTCTTGCTCACTGGTTAATTAATACTCACGTCCCTACGTCAATCAATGAACTAGAAAAGCCACTCCTGATGGCGATGGAATCTCCCGAGATTCCAACTACATGACTTTCGCATATAATTTATACATCTGTGATATAGTCGAACCTCATTTAAATTACACACAAACAACGCAGATATTTTCTTTTTTATTCATCAGGTCTGTGCAGAGCAACTACGCTCTGCTGCCAGAAAATGTGCGCAGAGCGAATCCGGACAAACGAAGCGGCGGGAAGAATCCTGTACCGGAACTTCACCGGGAAAAAACCACCGGTAAAAAATAAGTACCGGGAAGAAATCTCCACGCGGCACCACGTTTGCCCGACTAAAACCTAAATAACTTAACGCAGTCTGCTACCACCGTAGCTTATGAAGGGAGCTACAGGGCCCTATATGATAACCTAACCTATAAATTAATTACACTTAAAAAACACTTACCAAGCTAAATCTTCTTTCTCTTCGGATCCAAACTTGAGTATCTTCGGGAAGGGGGAATTCCTAATCACCCTACCTAACCCTTGAGATCTCAATTCCCCAGGACAAATAAATAGATTTCTTCCCGAAATCGGCTCGGCAACAGGTAGATGTGAGCGAGCAGCCACGCGTCACATCCCACAGGAGAAAGTCACAATGACGGGTACACAAACACAAAGTTCAATAGTTATTTAACAAACAGGAAATTCACAAATACAACTCGTTAATTAGCAATCAAAGAACGCGGGCCCTCTCGCGTATTAAAAATCAAACCGATATCGCATAGCAATGCAATGGCGACCGTCCGCGAGCCATTCGCACGCCAGCAGTGTGAAAACCCTGAACGCCCTTCTGGCGGCAGCAATGCGAAACGCCTGCGTTTAGTTTTACCCAATATATTACAAACATCCCCTGTCCCGGTCTGAGAAGCAGACCGCTAGCTTACTCTACGGGAAGGCGGGCGAGAGAGGTCACACCTCTCCTTAAAATCGAACCGTCGACCAACACCTCAGCCACACGCGGAGTGCCATCTCCGCCAAGAATCAAACGTAATATGCGAGCTCGTCGCCAAAGCAATGAGGGCAAATTTGCCTCTTTTAACAATACTAAATCACCCTCCCTGGGAGGCTCAGTCCTGTCTGTCCACTTCACTCTTTGCTGCAGCAAATGCAAATATTCAAGCGACCAGCGACGCCAAAAGTCCTGGCTCATTTGCTGCAACATTTGAAAACGCGACAACCGATATACGCGTTCATCCTTCCACGGGTATTCGGGCAGGGCATTCAACGGCCCTCCCACCAAAAAATGACCAGGGGTGAGAGCTTCCAAGTCATTTGGATCTGGAGATAGCGGACAGAGAGGACGAGAGTTGAGGACCGCCTCAACTTTACAAAACACTGTGGCCAGCTCTTCAAAAGTTAGAGCCGTTTCTCCGATAATGCGGCGGAGGTGGGTCTTTGCGGATTTCACAGCCGCTTCAAAAATCCTCTCCCCAATGGGGGCAACTTGGGGGACTAAACTTCCAGGTTATTCCCCTTTGGGCAGCAATTTGACTTAAACTAGTACAATTTTTATCAATAAACACAGAAACATCCTTAAGATAATTTACAGTTCCCTTATAGTTTGTGCCATTGTCAGACCTAATAAGGGAAGGTAGACCTCGACGCGAAACAAAGCGATCCAACGCGGCGACGAAGGCCTCCGTAGTCAGAGCCGATACCACCTCCAAATGGACAGCCTTGGTGGCCAAACAAACAAATACACACAAATAGCCCTTCACAATACGGGCATTACGAAAGGGAGAAGCCTTGATCGAAAAGGGACCGGCAAAATCGGTTCCAACGCCGTCAAACGGCCTCGAAGGTCGGATTCGATCAGCGGGCAAATCACCCATCTGTGGTTGCATCGTGGATGCCTTCAACCTGTAACATGCAATACATCGAAACAGGACACTACGGATTGCTCTTCGGGCAGACAAAATCCAAAAATTCGCGTTGCAAAATAGCCAACAAAGCATTGCACCCAGCATGGGCGTTACGAATGTGTCGATCAGACACCAAAAGCTGCACCAAGGGTCCGCCCTTGGGCAACAACAGAGGATGGCGAGTCTCATATGGAAGATCCGCCTTCCGGAGCCTGCCTCCAACCCGAAGAAGCCCATCCGAGTCGATGTACGGGTTCAAACGAGCGACCGCGCCCTTCAACTTAGCGCGTCCGTCGCGCAAAGTACGAAGCTCTGATCAAACCGTCCGGTCTGCACGACACGGACCCAATGCAACAATGCGCTCCGGCGCTCTTCTGCACCTGCAATCGGCTCCAACCGCTTTGCCTGTGGGTTTCTACAATTATGTATGAAACGCTTAATCCAACTGGTAACACCCAGAAGCTTATCCAAGCTACTATACCGAGCAAGTAGCCAATCCGGCTCCGACGTCGTCTCAGCGACTACAGCATGTACACGGAGCCCAGTCAAACTCAAAGAAGTAACATCTGTCTGACAGACAGGCCAAGAAGTTTCTGATCCCATCAGCCACTCTGGGCCCCACCAGAGCGGGTGTGACACCAATTCTGGTGCCGTACAACCTCGGGAAGCACAGTCCGCTGGGTTAAGCTCTCCCGGCACATGTCTCCATGTTATATCAATTCCGATATTCTGGATTTGGGAAACCCGATTTCCCACAAAAACCTCCAAGGTATGTGGGGCCGCGCGCAACCATGCAAGCGCGACCTGGCTATCCGACCAGGCGAAGATGTCCCGTATTTCGACCGTGGCCGCCAGCTCACTGGCAACGTGATGCAACAATTTAGAGAGAAGGTGAGCTCCACTCAACTCAAGCTTGGGAATAGTCAGCCTAGTCCTGATGGGGGCGACCTTGCTCTTCCCTAACAAAAAGCGAGACATTGACCCGGCCATCGGCGTCAACTGTCCGCATATAGACTGGACGCGGCGTAGCCTCGCTCCGACGCGTCACAAAAGCCATGCAGGCTGGCTCGATATTTCCCGGGGGCAATATTCGACGAGGCAAGGCAATCCGATTGACTTCCTTAATCGATGAAAACAACTCGAGCCAATCATCCAATGGAGAGCCAAACAGCGGCTCGTCCCACGAGACGCCCAAAGTCCAAAGTCTCTGAAGAAGACACTTTGCAGAGAATATCACTGGACTGATCCAACCGCTTGGATCAAACATACGGGCTATTACGGACAACACCGTTCTCTTAGTCCAGACTTTTGGTATTTCCAAGTCCACTTGGAATGTGAAAATATCGGTTAGCGGCTGGTACTGCATGCCCAGCACCGCTATCCTGTTGGGATCATCTACATCCTCGAACAGGTGAGGGGTTCTGGTTGGTGATCCTCCGGGATCCCTTCTAGAACTTTAGGCTCATTAGACAACCACTTACGTAGCTCGTAGCCACCTGTCTTCAATATTTCAATCAATTCATCCCGCAGTAGGAGGGCCTCCTCAATACTTTGGGCTCTGGTGCACACGTCATCAACATACAAGTCACGTGACAGCACGGAAGCTCCCACGGGGAAAGCGGGATCCGTTCCCGCTCTGCCAATTCAAGCAATGATCTGATGGCGATATAGGGATCAGATTTCAAACCATACGTGTTTGTGTTGAGTTCATACACCGTCACAGGATCCTCAGGGCGCTCACGCCAGAGTATCAACTGGAATCGCCTGTCCTCAGGATGTATGACTGTCTGGCGGAACATCATCCGGATGTCCGCACCAAAAACCACTTGATGTCTTCTAAAGTTCAAGATGATGTCAATTATGTCCCTATGCAATTTGGGACCCGAATGCAAACACATATTCAACGAAACTCCGTTCGAAGTGGGTGCGGACCCATCGAAGACGGTCCTCAATTTGCCTGTTGAGGCCTTCACCACCGCGTGGTGGGGCAAAAAATAATGCTCAGTTGAGCTCCAATCAACTCGAGCCGGAGACATGTGACCCAAATCCTCGTACTCGCGCATAAATTCAATAGATTTATCGCGAAGTACGTGGTCACGCTGCATGCGTCGCTCCATGGACAGCAGTCGTTTCTCCGCAAGCGCCCTACTTTGCCCTAGGCTAGGACGAGAGGCAACAAAAGGTAACCTAGTTACAAACCGACCGGAGGGCAACCTCTCCGTGGTTGATCGAAAGAAGGCTTCTCACTCAGCGTGTTCCGGATCCATCCTGGAACTCATAGGTGGCTCCTCCACCTCCCAAAACCTTTGCATGGTCTTGGCCAAGGACGCAGATGCGACGACCGGTGGCTCCTCCACGGTGCTATTATCAAACACAGGGCCCATCAGGGCAAAACCAAAAATCGTAGACACTGCCATCAGTGAAGACGAACCCAGAGCCTTCTGTGTACCCAACAAAATCCAACCCAATACGTCCGAGCCCAGGAGCAAGTCCACTGGGCCGGGATGAAAGACAAAGGGTGCGGCCAAATCCAGACCCGAAACCAAAGACAACACAACCCGGCGGCATGTCTGTCGAGGGGTGCCACAACCCGCAATGGTATCCATTACCATAGCCGAAGTCGTGATCCTCATTGTGGAGGACTTCAGCGAAGAAAAGGTGACAAGTGTCTGGCCCGTCAGACACTTCACTTGTATGCCACCAACTCCAAGAAGTGGCACAGGCGAGTCTTCCACGACTAAACCTAACTGGCGTGCCACTCGAGTGGTAACCAAACTGCTTTGAGCCCCTGAGTCCAACAGAGCTCTCAAATTAATGGCTTCCCCCTACGACCCCATACGCGGACCACCGCGGTAGGGAGCAGAACCGTCCGCGGCTCTGTCCCAGCAAGGGAGCAAGCTAGTTACGGGCTCCCCACTCTCTCCAAACCAGGGGCGCGCCACTGACCCGGATAATATGGCGGGCGAGTGCACATCCCCATCTGAGGGGGGCATAACCCGCGGCCCGGCCATACATATGGTACGGCGGGTGGTACTCCAGCCGTGGGTACTCGTGCAGCGGCGGAGAAAACCGCTGCGGCTGCATGTGTTGGGTATTGGTAACCCGCGTGGAGGGGGGTGTCCCCACTCTCACGTCCGATCTAGGGCCCCCGCCCATGGGGGCCCCATCCGGGGCCTGGCCAGCCACATACTGGCCATGACCTTGGGGCGCGTGGTCCCGGTCCGCCAAGACCCGCGCCGGTACGCGACCCCCTCCCGAGGGGGGTGCGACGAGCGAAGCCGCGTCCTCCGTCCGATGGTGGAGGGCTTCGCGCAGGAGCGCCCCCGCCCATAGGGGACCCCTGCCTCAACAACCGGGGGCCATCCCCGTTCCGGTTCATGCAGAGCATCACGTGGTGCAGCCCACGGCATGCACTGCATGGTATGGCCCTGGGACAGTCACGTGCATAGTGACTGCCCAAACAGTAAAAGCATAGTTCATGCCGCCTTGCCATGCGGCGCCGATCTTGTACTGGCAGTCTCTGCCAGTCCCTGCATTGCAGCAGGCTGTGGCCCATCCGGCCACATTGCAGGCAGTCCGCGTCCCCCGCGACTGCTGCCGTGTGTGCAACCCGCACACCAGCTCCACGCGGTGGCGGTTGCCGTCCCTGTGGGGGCTTCCCTCGCCATGAGGGTTCCAAGGGCCTACGTTCAGGCGCTCTGGATGGCGCTGAGTCCGTCATGGTATTCTCAGCAGCCCGTGCCTCAAACTCCAAAAACTTCACCAAGTCAGTGAATGTTGGTAGGGTGGTGCTATCCCGCTCCGCATTTTCGCGCTCAAACCGCGAGCGGATGTCATTGGGCAATTTGCCCAATACAATGTGCACCAGCAAAAAGACCATTGGTCCACCGGCAGCCCCAGTGTGCGGAGCGCGTTACAGGCCACTGTAACGGGCGTGAGCAACTGCAGGCGCAACTGTGCCCTGTTGGCCACCTTGGGCAGGGCCATCAACTGTGCGGCGTGCGCATCCGCTAACAAACGTAAGTTTTGGTAGCGGGAGTTCAATAACTCCCAAGCCGTATCGTACTGGTCGTCCTCCACCCGGAGGTGCTGGATGAGCGACCGCGCTTCATCCTCAAGAGTGGAGAGGAGGTAGGCCATCTTCTGGGCCTTCGACAAATCCCGTCGTGCTACGACCAGGGACTCAAACATATTTTTATATGCTACCCACTCCTCCATCCTACCCCCAAAGTGGGACAGCTGAAGGGTGGGGAGCCGACCAGTAACCGCTGGTCCTTCCTGCCTAACAGGTGTGCGAGGGGCTGGTCCGCCAGCCTGTCTCGCCCTTATTGCGGTCACCGCCTCCGCGATATCATCGTGCAGACTCAGGATCTGGTCCATGTCCGCCATGTGACCTGCGTAGGCCTCCGGGGTAAGATCGGCTTCGGTAAGCGCCGCCATGGCCGCTTCCGCGCTAATCAATCGTGAGTGGAGGTGATCCGCTCTTAGCAGTATGGCGCCCTCCCTGTCCTTCCGGGACAGGAGTCCTCCGGCCGTCACAAACCATCTCAATTCGTTGGCGAGTGTCGCCCTAGCATTGGAGGCCTTCGCCATCGCGTCAAGTCACAAACACAAAATAACAAAAGGTAAATAAAAAACAACAAAATCAAGCAACTACACGAAGAACCGCGGTAGGTATGAGAATGGCACAAACCCGGAACGCACGGTACAAACCGCAAACAAATACAAAAAAGGTTACAAATATTCTTATACAAACAAACTAAGAAAAATCTAATAATTTTTACAAACAATTAATTATTTTTTACAAACGAACAAATAGAGGGTAGATAAACTACGCTCTGCTACCAGAAGATGTGCAGAGCAACTACGCTCTGCTGCCAGAAAATGTGCGCAGAGCGAATCCGGACAAACGAAGCGGCGGGAAGAATCCTGTACCGGAACTTCACCGGGAAAAAACCACCGGTAAAAAATAAGTACCGGGAAGAAATCTCCACGCGGCACCACGTTTGCCCGACTAAAACCTAAATAACTTAACGCAGTCTGCTACCACCGTAGCTTATGAAGGGAGCTACAGGGCCCTATATGATAACCTAACCTATAAATTAATTACACTTAAAAAACACTTACCAAGCTAAATCTTCTTTCTCTTCGGATCCAAACTTGAGTATCTTCGGGAAGGGGGAATTCCTAATCACCCTACCTAACCCTTGAGATCTCAATTCCCCAGGACAAATAAATAGATTTCTTCCCGAAATCGGCTCGGCAACAGGTAGATGTGAGCGAGCAGCCACGCGTCACATCCCACAGGAGAAAGTCACAATGACGGGTACACAAACACAAAGTTCAATAGTTATTTAACAAACAGGAAATTCACAAATACAACTCAAGTTAATTAGCAATCAAAGAACGCGGGCCCTCTCGCGTATTAAAAATCAAACCGATATCGCATAGCAATGCAATGGCCGACCACACGATGCATTCCACGCTAGCAGTGTGAAAACCCCGAACGCCCTCTGGCGGCAGCAATGCGAAACGCCTGCGTTTAGTTTTACCCAATATATTACAAACAGGTCAAAGATCTTCATTTCGCCATAGAAAGTGACAAAACAAAAGAAAAATACGGAGAGGAATGTCTGCGTAACTATTAAATATTAAAAGTGCTTGACAATAAGCAGTATTTACATAAGTCGTAAACACTTATTGAGACGGTTAGTCCAAATCGACAAGAATTAAGATTCATTCGAGCTCGCATATAGCCAGACTGAATGTCAAGAAACCAGTTGCCGCTGGCTCGCCGAATTGCTTGTCCAGTTTGATTTAGAGCGATATAAAAACAATTAATTACTGTGACTGTGCCCAAAATGTACGACTTTTAGATTGTTACTCGTTTTATGTATAATGTTTTAGAATTCGCATTCTTCGGTCTAAGAGTTTCTTCTTTCTACAGCTTGAAATTATCATGAATTCAGTAATTTGTCAGAATATGTACCTAAAACTTAAAAATTGTGTTAGACGTTAGACAGTTGGGGGCCGAGTTTTGTAACAAACACTATACAAATAATGATTCCACCATTATGATTGAATGATTTGATTGAATGATTTATTATTAACACTTACATTTTACACTTAAAGATATAACAGTTGGCTCCACACTAGGCAACTTGCCTGTCCTATGGTAGCCAAATACGATTTGACAAGCGTAATTCAAAAGCCGACATTAGATTTAGTACATTCTTAATAAAACACTATACATCTCAATACATATTTATGCAAATTTTTAATTTGGAAAAGAAAGAATAAACTTTACGGCAAAAAAAAAAAAAAAAAAAAAAAAAAAAAAAAAAAAAAAAAAAGACTAAAGAATGAAATTAGAATTAAGTTTAACTATTAATTTAATTCGAGAGATGCTCACCAGAAACTCACTTCAAAGTCTGTAACAACAACTCGGCTGCTTAAAATCAAAACATAGCAACTCGTTCCAACAAAAATGTTCAGGAGAGCCAAAAAACGGGTCGGCTACTTTGACTTATCAGCCCGAAGAAACCGAAGTGTCTAGCAATTTGGGTGTTTGACGAAAAGTTGTGCTATATGTTTGACTTTTATTTTGTAATACTCGAATTAGTTTTGGATTACAAATGCAGTTTAAATCAGTCATACTTTATATTTTTTTGTACATTTACCCAATTATAACTGTGAAAACAATATCAAAACTTAGTAAGTCTGCTTGCTAGGTTATCAAATTGGTAAAGTCACACTTTGGATCACTCATACTATATTTTTAATTTGTAAATTTATCCAAATATGACGTTAAAAACAAAATCAAAACATAGTATAAGTCTTATGAAGTTACCAAATTTATTTTCTATTGCAAAAGGAATTACTTACCTAATCCAGGGGATTTAACGGTTTTTTACACGGAGTGCCTTTTACGACATCCCCTGAAAGACACGTAGTGCTCCTATTCTAGTCTGCCGGAAACCATAACTAATCTTTTGATATTAGTTTGGTTTTAGGCAGAAATATACTCTAGAAGCACTACCTGAGAATGCAGGTTTTGATTAAAAGTCCGTTGACATAATAAAAAGATGTTTATTTAGGTAAGGACATTCAAAATCTATTAAATTAAAACATAATATAACTTAAACTACAGCATGCAGCTGCTACCCAAAAGTAAAAAAAGAACTTAAATTTTCCTTAAGTTATTCATATTTCTAATGAATATTTCACCAAAACAAAAAAAAATGCTTTATCTTTAAGTATTTGTTTTTGGTTTGGTTGAACTGATGGTCAAATCATTACAAATGACAATCATTAACTACTCAATGTCATTCGTGACGATTTGGCCATCAATTTGTAAATCAATGGAGTTATCACTCGTGGGTAGATTTAGCCAAAAGTCCCTTCTATTCAAGGGCATTAGGGGAACCAGTTTTACAACAACACCATCTTTTTTCGATGCTTTTACCCCTCGAGGGATATTATTTGACAATGGAGGAATAGTGTTGACATTAAATTTCTGCATCAAGAAGTTTAGTTCTTTGTAAGACTTATCAAAATCTGTTTTGTAAAGAAGATTTCGTGATCCTTTAACGAAGTTAGCTTCAACTACTGGATTTAGCAAAAATGTGCTGAGAGGATCGTCATTTGTGTTACGCCGTGGGACTCGTTTCTTTTTCACCCATTGGTATGATTTTTGCACTTCAATAATGTCAATGTTCTTTCTACAGTTCGCTATAACAGACTTGTAGTCCTCGTAATCATAAACTCCATCTCGACGCCTCATCTCTTTTTCTATGTTCCCGTGTACGCTGTCAGCAGACATATGGGTGTGGCCTTTTGTAAGATATTTTAAAGTAATCGTATCAACATTAATACAATCAGAATTAACAATTATTACCAGAGCTGTAAACAAATACCAATTTTTATTCTGTCCAGTACAATTGTCACACCACAGTGTTATTTTTTTTATATCTCTTTCCGAGATAAGAAAAGATAACAATGAATCTATTATATTATTTGCATCCCTACCCATTATGGCCTCATGCCACACAACACACTTGCTGTGTATATTTGAATTTTTACATAATGGGGCAAATGTTAGATTGAAAGCCACAAGACGGCTCAAAAAAAATGAATCTTTGATTTTTGGCATATCTGGTAATAACGTCACCTTCTGAAGATCCATAGAAAAAATGTGTTCCTTAGTATCATTACCTTTCTTCATATCTTCTTTATAATTTTTTATAGCTTTTTCAGCTTTCAACTTGTGTTGATCGAAATCAGTCTGTAAGGTAACAATATCTGTTGCCTCCGCTGCATTTTTTATCTTTTCTTCGTATGCTCCGCAATCAGCACATTGATCTCCTTTTCGGGTATTTTAAGGAAACCTTCATTAATTTCATAGTTTTCCTATATGTTTCAATGGAACATTTGATATCAGGATACTTAGATCTGAAATCATCATGCATAGATTGCAGCGTAAGTGTCCGTGGCAAGTACCGAGTCAACGGTGCATTGCTTCTTCTATAATGGCTTAAAGAAGGGTTATAGCTCATGATATGGTCTTCAATAGGTGTTCTTGATAGTTTAGGTTTCTTACCACCTCGATTTTCTTTAACTGACTCGTAAAAAGATTTCCGTTTTAAAGCTCTACTTAACTCAGTAATAACACCATCAGTACAATGACCCAGAGTATTCAGGAAAAATGATTTACAGACATTTATCTCCTCATTCTCGAGATAAAAGTAGTAGTACCTCGACTCGTTTTTTACATGTTTTTTGTCTAAATTAGGTACAGAAACAGATTTTTCTTTGACTGGTGCAATCTTTACGCATTTGTTTAAAAACTGGCGACGCTGAGTATAACTAAGATTCCAGTAACCATTCCAAATATCCTCTCGTTGTTGTTTAGTTAAGTTATTGCAACGTCTCCTACATTTACCATCGCACGTTTTAGGTATCATAGGATGCATCGTTTTATTTTTTATAACCTTTGCTGTTTCTTTGGGATCATCTGATATTTCGATTGATGTACCCGTATCAAATATAGGGCCTGGATAATTTGCAGTGAAACGAGCTGGAGGACGGTAGTTATCTGCTTGTTCGGAGTCAATGAAAATAATTGTATTTGGATAGGTTGCAATGAAAATTGGCAATACAGGAGATGGCATTGGTGGTGGTAGGGTTAGGTTTTCAATGGCAAATGTAGGTTCTAAGAGATTGAGATCTTGAAAATCATCTTCGGAATCATAAAAAAACGGTAGCGCAGGCTTTTGTGCTACCAAAGGTATATAATCGGGATCAGCTACGGAGTCATCACTCAAGTAAGCAGTATCAAATCCAAAGTTACTTTCAGAAATGGATCTATCACTGATCGTTACATTTTCGGCTGATGGTCCAGGGATAGGGTTGTTGTTGTAGATAACAGTTTGATCAGTGTCTGTTTTAGGTTCATCATTTAGTCTGAAAGCGAAAAAAAGAGCAAGCTGAACACACGCAACCAACACCGAAAACAGTTAGTATTAGTTAATAGCTTGAGTAAAGAAAAATAAACTGTCTTGAATTGTTTGGGTAAAGTTCTGTTTTGTTCTATAAGGTAAAAACTTAAAACACTATTAGATTAACAGGCAATGTGGCTAGCAACCTATTCCTATTTTGATTCCATTTTCCACCTACACGCCCACTAAAGTGTTAAATGTAGCCTTTGGGCTGATGGATTTAGGCTCTGTCTACCCCTAAAGTAACTATAATTTACTCCCGTAATGGATAAATATATTAACGAAGGGACAAAATATAGGGACAAATCATACAGATTGAGTTAGGCCCAAAGTAAGTTCGAGGCTTTTGTTTTATGTTGGATATATAAATATGGATACTAACTCAACGACGATTAGGTACATAATGTCTACTTTACGAAAATGACCTCGTTTTCATAATGACTACTGCTTTTCCCAAAATGACCACTTTTCAAAAATGACCACTTCTTCATAATGACGAGATAACAGATTTTTTGTTTTTTTTTATTAGTTAACCGAGCAAAGCTCCGTCGCCCAGGTACTAAATAATATTATGTGTGTATGTTATAGGGTGTGTGGGGACGTTAGATACTTACTACCCACATGATAAGAAAAAGAAGACTAGCCTCTAGCTTTTTACAAGGATCTTTTGTTAAAGTGTATTAAATACCTACTTTATAGAACATAGCAAAACAAAATGGACCGAAAATAGTGAAAGAAGACAAATTGAGCCATTTCATCTTATGTAATGATATATGAAAAAGATAGTGAGACAGCCACGATTCCCTTATTACAACACAACATATTTTAAAACAACACCTCAATAGCCAGTCTGTTGTAATTCATGATAAACCTTAACATTCTCCGTGCATTATTAGTAAATACCTATAACCCAAAAAATAAGCAGCATTAATTGCACATTCACCAAACAAAAGCCACCACGAAATATTGATTTGTTTTAATCAAGAAAATAATGCAACAGAAATTCTATATTGAGGTTATGTCACATCATGTTTACATTTTTGTAGCTATAATTTAATGAATTATTTCTTACCTGCATTCCTTTTTGTCCTCTAAAGCACGCATAATACGCCTTGAACGATAAAATTGATGGTAACTCATGTTTAATATTTTTAATTACGGAGCGAAACACTCGTGCGCCGGTGTCACTGGCTTACTAAACGAAATTTTATTGAGCTTACAACGGGCGCCAAATTCAAATTCCTAGCAAGTAGGAATTTCAAATTCATAACGCAGTAAGTCGCTTGAGTTGCTAGGATTTTAAATTTGTATTCCGACATACTAAGTTTAGAATTTGTAATTCAAGAAAAAATCGTAAGCCCGGCAAATTGCTTTGATTTGCTAAATAAAAATTTTAAAATAACGTATAAAATTGGGTGTCTTTAAAGTCTATATCATTTGATACTGTTTAGTAGGTCGAAAAATTACAAAAACAGATTTTTTTTAAATTCAGGTGTTACTAGGTTTTGGAATTTGGGCAGCCGAACTCTGTCTGAAAATAGTCCCAGTTCATCATTAGTGATCTGACAATGTGTTTACATCTACCAGGACTAACATTTTTGATGTCACATAAACGTGTTATTTTGTTGTAAATTGAATTTGATATAAATGGTTCAAACCGGTGTGCAAACATGGAATTGACGAGTGGTAAATCTACTCTGTAAACTCGCCTTCTGAGCATTTCATTGTAGTTAGGTAATTTCTGCACTTGTCTATGTTTATCCGTTGTAATCTTAAGTATGTAAAGTTTACGAACACTCAGTACTTGTGCATCTTCATATAACTTGGTAGTACGATAGCGGAAAGACTTTCGTAGCATGACCTTGAGGACTGCTCTTTGTGCGCGCTCCAGTTTGATGAGGTAAGACGATGCTGCGCTACCCCATACCACAATGCAATATGTTAAAATCGATTGACAGAGTGCTAAATATACACGTTTTAACAACTGATGATTAGCAGCATCTCTTAACAACTTCATAACATAGATAAGTTTCCGCACTCTAGCGCACGCAAGGTCTATATGGTCTGAGAAATTGAGTCTTTCATCGAGAGTGACACCGAGATAACGAATAGTTCGCGTTCTTTCCACCTCTTCACACTTGAAATCGGAGCAGACCGAAAAATCTCTCGAACACTTGTGAAGCTTGATTGTCGGAAATTGTTTAGGTGCAGAAATTGCAGTTTTATAAAAACAAATCAATTTGGTTTTTTTAACGTTAAGGGTAAGGAGATTAGCGCTCAACCACTTCGATACCTGGGATAGACCGTTTTCCACTTCTTGAAAGCACTTCTGCCAGTTTTCTGCAGAGAATACAATTGCCGTATCGTCCGCGTAGCAGATGATGGAACTCTGTGGCGTCGCTAGCGAGGGAAGATCATTTATGTAGGCTAAAAACAAAGTGGGACCCAGAATACTCCCCTGAGGCACACCGAAAGGAACAGATTTACATTGGCTTACGTCTGAATCTACTTTTACGCATTGCTGTCTGTGACTCAGGTAGCTAGTGAACCATTTAAGGGATACACCTCTCACTCCCATTGTTTCCAGCTTTCTTAGAAGTATTTTAATAGACACTGTGTCAAACGCCTTTGCTAGGTCAAGAAAAGCGCCGACACAGGCTCGTCGATTATCAAGATGCGTGGCTACTTCTTTCACCAGAAGAGAAACTGCATCCTCAGTGGATCTGTTCCTTCTAAACCCAAATTGGGATTCCGATATCAGATTGTGTTTTTCTAGGAAGGATATCAATCTTGTATTGACTAGTCCTTCCAAAAGTTTTGACAACGAACTGGAGGAGAGAGATAGGTCTATAGTTTACTGGGTCGTCTTTAGGACCGTTTTTATGGATTGGGGATACTGATGCAGTTTTCCAGATATCTGGAAAAACGCCCGTTAAGAAGCTAAGATTAAAAATATGCGCCAAAGGGACTGCAATGTCTTTTCCGATAAGCTTTATTATTCTATTGGTTATACCGTCTAGTCCAGGGGCGCTATCAGGTTTTAGCTTTTGTATGCGAGCCCACACCTCATCAGCATCAGTTGGACAAAGGAAAAAAGATTCAGCCGGGCTCGATGCCGTTAGGCTAACGCGCGCAACCATGTCATCTTCAGTCTCATTTCTCTCAGTTAAAGTTTTGTTAGCCAAAGTCTGTCCAACAGTCGCAAAATAATCATTACAATGATTTAGAGATTCCGTGGTTGAGTTTTTAATCCTGGTTAGTTCGCATGATCTTGGTTTCGCCTTACGTGTGTGGGTGATTGTACCTATATTTTGCCAGAGTTTCTTAGGATTATTTAGATTTTCATTTAAAAGTTTAGAATCATGATCCGATTTCAGTTTTCTGAGCAGATTTTGGTAAACATTTCTATATTTTATATAATTTTCTTTAAATGTAGGATTGTTAGGATATTTTCTGGCCTGGAGCATGAAGTTTATCTTTGCGAACTGCACACCTGATAAGTCCAGGTGTCATCCAAGGCTGAATGTTGAACTGTGCGTGACTTACTTTAACCAGTTTAGTATTCATAGCAACGGCTTTTTTAAGTAAAGAATCAAGTTTTTCTGCTGAGCTAATTGGGCATGCAGTATCTAAAATATCTTTCCAGTTAATGGACTTAACATTATCGGCCAGTCCTTTATAATCAATTTTGCTGCGGAAGCGGTCTTTGATTGTCTTTGTATGTGGAGTGCCAAATATTACACCAGCCATTTCTACATGGTGATCCGTGAGTTCAGTGTGACAAACAATCGAGGTGGCTGATCCCTGGTTTGGCACGTAAATATGGTCCAAGCAATTATCTATTCTAGTGGGAACGGTGATGGTTGGTACAAAGCCTAATTCTGCCATAAGACAAGTATATTCTGAGATTTTATCATCCGTATTATCACTGAGATTTTGGTCACAAATATTGATATTAATATCACCGGTTATGATAAGACGCGATTTTTGGTTTACTTTTCCCACTAGTAATTCTAATGAATGTAAGAATGGTGTTGCATCAATGAAGGATGGTGACCTATATATGCCTAGAACAGAGAACACACCTGGGATCTCGGCCAGTACACAGTTTGCATTGTCAAGCGGCAGTTCTGAAAAAACAGGCGACCAACAGCCTCTTACAAATATGACTACACCGCCACATTTATTAATAAACTTTGATGAACGAAATGATGAGTAGCCGGGTATCTTAGGAATTATAGATATATCCGTAAGCCAACATTCCGTAAACACGATTGCGTCAAATTTAATATTAAGCCTTGCTAGCACTATAAGGAAAGCATTAAAGTTTTTTTGTAAGCTTCTTATATTTATATTTAATATTTTGATACTGATTATAGTAGTGTAGAGCCAACGTTGTTAGTTGGTGGCTGCCGACATTGCGCGATCGCACCATCGCTGGGTCGCCTGACATAATGTGTGAAATTCCCTCATTGTTCTGTTGCATTACATTCTATTATATCGATTGCTCGACGATAGTTTCGTTTTTAACATTTTAACGAATATTGATCGGCATTGTGGCGTTATCTTCAGATTCTATCTATTTTGAGCGTCACGCACTGTCTGAACCGTCTCTTGCGTTCTTTGCTCTAGATAGTTTTGGGTCCTTGACTTTACGAGTTGTTCTGTAGTGTTGAAATTTTTGTATCCTGCTGCGCACGTCTGAATTCTGGTGAAGTCAGTAGTTGTCGTTATTTTATTCGTGCGGTGCATATAGTTTTTAGGGTTCCGTACCTCAAAAGGCAAAAACAGAACCCTTATAAGATCACTTTGTTGTCCGTCTTTCTGTCAAAACTTTTTTCTCAGGAATGCTTAAAGGTGTCAAGTTGAAATTAATGTCGAATCTTACTCGGATCCACGATCAGCAGAAAAATAATCAAAATTATACGTCGTCGAGGCGATCGGGAGACATGACCGTAAATGTTGCGAATTTTCGCATATTATGCCATTTTAGACGGGACTCAAAACCTATGGGGTACTCCATGGGTACTCCCGTTGACCTAAAATTATGAAATTTTGCAAAAAGCTGTACTTATTCAGGAATAAATCTGAAAATTGTAAATATATTGTTGGAAGTCTAAAAAAAGTGTTACAAACTTATTTTTGCGCTCGATGTAGTATGAATCTTAAAGATGAAATTGAAAAGTTAAGTTTGTTTTTGAAACTAGTTGGTATTTTTGTTAGAGCTGTAATATGAGATGCTTTGCGTATAAGGAACCATCGGTGCGCGAGTTTGACTCGCACTTGGCCGGTTTTTTTTTTAATCACAAGGAGAAACGAACAGAGAGCTGTCAGTCAACATCGTTAAATTAATTTTTACATTGTGGTCAAACTGAACCTATTTTCTGTTATATCTACCACACATTAATTATTACAATTACAAGATGGCATCTGATTAAATCTGAGCAGAAAATTGAATAAGTAAATTCAAATAAATTATTACAATGAATATGAAAGAATTAGGGTTTGCAGGTCCATTTTCCCGAAAGACCACATATCCCTTGAACGGCCACATAACTTGAAATGACTAAGAATTTAGAAGGTACGATTAAATAAAAAAATCAACACGCATACCATATGAATTAATTGTAACAATAATTGCTATGGGAACACTAAAATTTTATTAAAAGTAACAGCGGATAAGCCAAATGTACAAAACATAAAATATAGCTACCTATCTGACACATGCAGTTACGTCATACTGTGTGTTATATTTAGTCAACGATTTAGAGCAATTATCAAAAAGCCTAACAACATTATAAAATTTACTTAAAAAGTTCCAGATCAACTAAGTTTGTAGGAATGTTATTATTTTTTTAAAGAAATCCTATCTTATGGTAAAATTTTGCCTTTCCTATCTCATGGCAAATTTTTGCCTTATGAATGTCGATATCTCCGAGTACAGTGTCTCAGCATTCCGTTGCGATGAATCGATCACTCGAAGGAGAGCTATTAGCATGAGGAGCCTGTCGGCGCATGTGGGTGTCACCTGTCGTCGCTCGCGTGCCGCTATTACTATGGCTTGAACCCGGAAGCTCTAAACACCGCTTACCCATGGATCAGTGGGTCGAGACAACGCCGCCTGTTGTACTCGTATGACCCGCCCTTCATACTGAACAATCGCTCGCTCCTCTCGATGCTGTAGGCAAATCAAACAATACCTCAGCGCTTTAATCGAGATTGCAGCCATGAAGACGATCTAGCTCGAGAGCTCGACTCCCCTCGACCACCAACGACACAATGTCCTCGTAGTTAATATTAGTTTCAATAAATCGCATAATTGCCCACCGCCGCCAGCACAAAAGATTAAAAGTCATGGACGCTGTTATTTGCGGTTTGAAATGAGGAAACCAAGTACTAAATCCTGATTGCTCCAGACGGCGAGTAATTGCAAAATTACTACAAGTTAATCTTGTCAATAACAATAATACATAGATTTGAGATAAACAAATGCTAGAGGTGAACAAAGTGAGACGTTTTGGAATGGAGCGTAGCGAGAGGTAGGAGTGACAGATCAGTCACGATCCGGAGGACTGCCTGCATTGTTACATCACGCACACTTTCTAACTGCCGACGACTGCCATACGATTTATATTGCTATCTACTCCAATTAAACTGTCCAGCTGATCAACTCGAATGTCCGAAGGGAGTAGATAACTGCAGAGAACGGCTAACGAATTGGGTACCATGTACTAAAAATCATTATTCTCTCTGATGGTAGGAAGACAATAGAGTTGTGCAACACCCGTCGCTTTCAATTTCTTCTAAATAATGGTTGGTGTTCTACCTTTCATTATCTAATGATTTAACTACTGAGCGAACACAATTAGGAAACAGTTAATTTGCAATATAATTATATCAGCTTTGTAATTCAAGGCAGAGAACAAAGAGGTTCAGCATAATAACTCGTAGTCATACGCTCAAGTCCTAAATACCTAACCAATCGAAGCACAATCGAGGATGACGCGCCCCTATCGGAATGCTGATGTAGAATGCATGCGCTCCGCACACACAACGCTAGATAACTGGACCGAGCGGCGACTAGAGAAAGGGAATGCATCCGCATAGGATTCATAATAAATAGAAAATTTCGCTATGAAATTCGATAAGCTCTGACGCGACACTTGAGTATGGCAGAAAAGCGTGAAGGTGAAACGAGCCCGGAGGCACAGCAAAAGATGCTAGTGTGTAAGATATAGAAAGCACTTTAGAAAGGAATCGAACGTGAGCGTGACCCGCAGACGGCGAGGTGAGCGGCCCGCCGCCGCTGCGCCGGCGCACCGCGTTGCGTTGCGTTGCGACACTACGCGGAACTTGCGGCCTTCGCTCTCAACCTTTTAATTACCCGCTTTTTCGCATACTGCGCTCTCATGTTGCCTTTTTACAATCCCACATACAGCTGATTTTACTACAACTTTTGAACGTTCAGTGTTGCAACATAGGTTTAACTGCGCACATTCGATGTTAGCTAACAGCATAAGAAGATGGTAATTTTCTCGTAAGAATTTTGAGGTGATTGATATAAGAAGATGGTAATTTTCTCGTAAGAATTTTGAGGTGATTGATATTTTTATTTATTTATTCAAAAACAATAAACATTGTGTATGAATTCAATTACATTATTATATAATACTTACTACTATTCATTCAATAACTAATAGGATAACAATAAACATTACATTACATAAACAACAATACTTACATTAAAACGAAATTAAAGAAAAAGAAAATGTCATGGGATGTCATGAAAATAATAACAAAATATGGACTATAGTAGATTCATCAATTTATCATTTAATTATTGTAATATTCGTCAATAGAGTAATATTTTTTTTCTAATAAATATGATTTTAATTTTTCCTTAAACAGTTTAAGACTTTCCGTCTGCTTAATCTCTTTAGGCAACTTATTGAAAGCTTTGTATGCTTGGAATTGAGCATTATGCTTCATTATTTGTAAGCTGGGGACAATATCACGTCTAAGTGCTCCTCTTCTGGTACTTTCCCGTGCTTGCCTTTCATCACTTGATTCTAACGTGGGCAGGCGTTTTTTTAGATCTGTAAGAAGGATCAAAAGGTACAAACTGGGGACAGTTAGGATACCTAGACTGACAAAGAATGGCTTACTTAAGATAGCTGGCTTTTGAATGATCAAACAGTTTTTTAAAATTCTTCAGTTATTTCGTGAATATTGTGTAATTGAAGAAATGATTTAAGATTGTGTCTCCCTAATCCAATTGTAGTGGCCCCTTGATTGACACAAACGCAGCAGACCTACGAACGGTCGCAGTTTGAATAGGGCACTGTGAGCGGACAGTTTAGGCGATGAGCTCAGCCACACAGACCGAGGTCAGCAGCTGAAACCCAGCTGTTATACTCATCAGCGCAACTCCTGTTTTGACAGTCACACGAGACGCTCGCTACAAGGCTACATGCTGGCATGACGATTATATTGCTACGAATTCAATGCTTTCAAAGAAATAGGTCATCGCATCAATATATATAAGTTGAATAATAGTTCAAATGGTTTAAGCAGAACATGCGAATTCACTTGCGAATCACGTACCTATGTTTCCCTAGGCGAAATCAAAGATGGTAGCAAATTTTCAATAAGTTTGCTGAACTAACTTAGTTACAACAACCGTAATGAAATTGACAGAAAGAAAATTGAATGCACAATATCAATTACCACATATACCACACCCAACTAAAAAAATGTAAGATGTTCACAACGTACAATATAATGGACTCGAGGCTGTGAAGACAATCATATCGATATTTCATTCGGCGAACTGGCTAAGAGGGGAGTTGGAATGAAAGCTTTCAATCAGCTGATAGGTGCGCCCACGCCGAGCCGCCGCGCTGCCGCCCCGCCAAGCCAAGACTCTTTGTTCAAATGTACATGTGTAATAAAGACGTCAGTAGATACTCTCGCTAATCACTCGCAAAAAGACCACTACGTGTCAGTTAAATAAGAATAAATACAAAGCAAGGCAAAACCAATAAGTTACATATTAATACCAAAATTTGTATTTCAGAAAGGACAAATTAAAAACTCGATTGAAGCAAGACTCTCGAGTAGAAAAATATGCAACAAGTGCAAAAGTGTAACTGGTTTCGAGCAAAGATTACTTGCGCTTCCAGTGACCTTTGAGATCTTTTTTTCATATCGTTTTGACCGTTTTGATGAAACGGACCGACGACGCCTCAAAATGTAAGAAACATAGCTAATTGAGATAGCGCAACAAACGTATATTGATAGTTCCATCCAAGTGACATTCAAGTTCAACTCAAACACTTTTTTTTAGACTTCCAAATTTTCAGATTTATTCCTGTACAAGTACTGTTAGACCTTGATTTTTACTAAACATAATTTTAGGTCAACGGGACCCATAACCCATAGGTTTCTATTCCCGTCTGAAATGGCAAAATTCCCATATTTTGCCATTTCAGACGGGAATAGAAACCTTTACTTAAATTCGCAACATTTACGGTAACATGTCCTGATCGCTTTGACATATTATTATAATTTTGATATTTTTTTGCTGAGAGAGACAGTATAGTAGGTCAGTAGTAGGTAATTAATTTCAACTTGATATCTTTAAAAAAAAAGTTTGATAGAGAGACGGACAACAAAGTGATCTTATTATGGTTTCGTTTTTGCCATTTCCGGTACGGAACCCTAAAAATAAGCAAGATATGTAGGTACAAACAGTAATTATTGAATACGTACGTATGCATCAGTTTTTAAGTAATGTCATAATATTGAAACATTTATGGAGGAAATATATACACTTAGGCGTTATCTAATATTTTCATGTGGATTTTGCTCAACATAAACAAGAGATAAATTCGGTACATTAAAATCATAATATGTGTCAACGTTACATTATGTAGGTAGATGGTTATAATATTGCTGCTATATTTTCAAATACCAAATTACGATAATAACAATTTGTATTTGGATCAGATGCTCTAACAAGCAACAAAGAATACAATGTTGGTGAATCATACTCAATGGTAATATCAGTTACGTTTGTCATGCGTTTGTCTATGACTTCGCTTATATGAGAACTTCGGATATTGTAAATAAACATTCTTTTGCAAAAGCTAATTTTTTTACAGATTTAATTGTTCAAAATATTGAAATGTATTGGTACTTATATGTATTCTTTCTAGGAATTAGGTATAGAACAGAGGCAGTAGGTCAAAAATAAAAGTTTGGTCCTTTTTTTATAAAATGGACCACTACGCTACGAGTCCATCGTAGATTGCGTGGACAAGCGTAGCGGTAGACCCACTTCGTAGCATTTGCTACAAAATTTTCGGGAACCTACAAAAATACCTCTTGTAAAAGACATAGTGAGATTAATAAATTAAAGTTCAAGACTATTACGTTATTTACTAAAATAATATTTCACGTTTAGGTTATTAGAGAAATAGATTGATCAATGTTTATATTTATTTTATAGTTATAGATAGGTTCTGAGGTAGGTACGTAAAACTGAAAATCTTCAAGCAAAAATTCTCTATTTTGGTAAGATAACAATATGAAAATAAAACGAGTCAACCATCGAGATATTATGTACTAACGCACGAGTCAACAAAGAAAAAACAAGTGAAACAAGTGGACGGGCGCTCTGGGCGCTGTGTATGATACGAGCACTCGCATGCAGGCAAAGGCATCAAGCAGTATGATGTCCGTTGTTTGTGTCATTGTGGGGAAAACATGAGCGGCGCATGATGCGGCCGCCGCGAACAATGCAAAGTTTTTTAAAACAGCCGAGACATTTCAATCTACATTACCATGCACCAGGCTCCCTGCGCCCGTTTCATCTGCATACGTACCTGTGAGTTAAAAACAAAATGTGAGTCACTTCGGTATTTTTAATTTGACGGTGAGCTTACGCACACTGTTATGGCGCGGAAAACGTGGAGATTCAGAGGAGCTCATATTTTGGTCATTTACCACTTAATGATTTCAGTGAAAATTATAACGTTAGTTCCGACGTGATCAACAGTTGATTCTTTGTTTTATAGAAATAATAATAAGTAAATTGTTGTTTCGTCGAAAACCACTTTTAAAACAAAACAAATGATAACGATTGCGAGATGCTGGCACCCAGTTTTTGTTATCTAAAAAATAATGGCAATTAATGTTTCATAATTGATAACAATAAACGATAAAAAACAAAACATCTTACTAATCACCTTTTAATAAGTATAAACAATACATTCTGAGAAAGATTTTGACGTAAATTGACTGTTACGTACTATATAATATGAAAATCCCGACATTTCCATGAAAACTACTAAGTAAATAACGAATTATAAATGGAATTCACAGTTAATTGCACAAATTATGTCATTAAGCCGAATAGAAATCACTCATCATGCGACTTTCCCCGCATTGTCAGACCGAACCGAACCGTTTCGATCGCTGTTTGAAATCGCATATGCACTGCACCAGATTTGACCAGAATCAAGTCTTCATCTTTCTAAAGTCTATTTTAGTATAAAAAAACATGCAGTGGGCTTATTGGTGTAATGGAGCATATTATAGAATAATTCGTGTTATGGTGACTTTAAGACAAAAATATAAGTCACCATAACACGAATTATTTTATTTAATATTATAAAAATAATTATATTAAAATAGGTAAATATAATATGAATTAAACTGAAAACCTGCCTGTGCATTATGCCAAAGATATTGAGATAGGCCGATGAGGTAGGCACACCATTTGTGCATGTTTTTCAAATTAAAACAAATTGCAATAATAATAAAATAATAATAAATCCATACTTCCATACTAATATTATAAATGCGAAAGTTTGGATGTGAGTTTGTGAATTTGTGAGTTTGTGAGGATATTTGTTACTCAATCACGCAAAATCTACTGGACGGATTTCGATGAAATTTGGTACAGAGGTAGATAATGACCTGGAATAGCACATAGGCTACTTTTTATCCCGGGAAAAAACACTGTTCCCGTGGGAAATTCACGCGGGCGAAGCCGCGGGCAAAAGCTAGTAAATAATAAAAGCTTTTATTTGATTCCTTACAATTTTTACATTGTTTGAAAACTACAAATAATAATTCTTAAAAAAAAAAACATTTTTCATTAATACATAATTTAAATATAATTGTAATTTTATTTTCTGAACAATTTTAGTAGTAATGGTATAATTTTTCATTTATGCTAGTTTTTCTCAGAAAAATATGTTGGAAAAGTTTGATTAATACATTTTATTATTTTTATATTATTAAACTAGTATTAGTTAATAGTTAGGTATTAGTTAATAGTTAGGTATATATTAATGTGAATTAATTTGATTAGGTATTAATATTTATCCAGTTTTACATTGTTAGTTAATAAAAAATTGGTAAATTATTAAAATTTGTGAATTACATTTTAAAATTATTTTATTTATCTATATTTATGCAAGGACCGCCTGAAGCGGTAAAAGCCTCCTCCATGACTCTCCATTTAGTCCGGTCTCTAGCCAACCTACTCCAGGTTTTTCCTGCGACTCGCGCGATGTCATCACTCCATCTCTTATGCGGTCTGCCCTGTCTCCTTTTTGCAATTTTTGGGTACCAATTCGTTACTGTTTTTGACCACTTTTCATCTGTAGTTCTTTGCATGTGTCCCGCCCAACGCCATTTTAATCCGAGTGACTGCTTAACTACATCTTTTGCTTTTGTCCGTTGACGTATATCTGAATGTTTTATCTTGTCCTTTAGTTTCAGTCACAGAACTAATATTGTTTCAGTCTCATTATTTATTTATTTATTTAATTCATATAACAATTTACAATATAGGTGAATAGTGTACAATGTTTCATAAACCAGTTTTGGTTTTTCCGAACATTGTTTTGTTTTTCATGTAACTGTGCTCTATGCTTCTTTGACAAGTTCTTATTTTGTGAATGACATTTTTTGTCATTGTCCAAGTTTGGCAAGCGTATATAAGACAGGGCATTAGGCAGATCTCCATAGCTTTTGTTTTTAGATTTATTGGGATTTTGCTCTTAAAGATCTCCTTCATGCTCCAATAGGTACTTTTTCCATGTATTATCCACTCTTCGGTCTATTTCTCTCTCAGTGACATTGTTAAAGGAGATTTGATGTCCTAGATATATACTCTACATATTCCAAGGGTTTAGATTCCACTTTTATTTCCATTTTCTCTCCGTTTGTCAGAAGTTTTGTTTTTCCTAGGTTTATTTCTAGTCCTTCGTGCTTACTCTGGATATTCAATGTTTGGAACATGCATTGCAGTTCACGTGGATCTTCTGAGAGCAGTACTATGTCATCTGCAAATCTGAGGTGGGATAAGTTCCGGCCGTCGGCAGCTTTACTCTTGCAGTACTGTTACTTTAATTATATATGTTCCGCTTAGGCATTCCATACAGATTCGTGAGATATTGAGTCAAATGCCTTAGAGTAGTCAACAAAGCCAATGTAGAGCGTTTTTTCATACTCGTTATATTTCTCTATTATATTCTTCAGTGTGTGTATGTGATCTACTGTTGAGTAGCCTTTTATAAAACCCGCTTGTTCTGTTGGTTGGTTTTCGTCTATAGGTCTTGTAATGCGTCGTAAAAGTGCAGAGGAGAATAACTTTTATAACGTTGACATTAAACTAGTCGGCCTGTAGTTGGCTACTTCTTTGGCATCGCCCTTTTTGTAGAGTAAGATAATTTTAGCTGTTGTCCATTGTTTTGGAACCTCTCTTTTCTCCAGAATTATGGTGAATAATTTTGTGATTGGTTTAAGTAGTTTCTTTACTTGCAATAATATGTTCGTTTGTAATTCCATCTGGTCCTAGGCTTTTTCCTGATTTCAGCTTAGCTTTCGCCCGCGGCTTCGCCCGCGTGAATTTCCCACGGGAACAGTGCTTTTCCCGGGATGAAAGTTATCCTATGTCCTTCTCCGTACTTCCAGCTGTGTATGCGAAATTTCAGGAAGATTGGTTCAGTAGATTAAGCGTGAAGAGGTAACAAACAAACCAGCAAACAAAAAAATTCACTTTCGCATTAATAATATTACTAGCTTTCGCCCGCGGCTTCGCCCGCGTGAATTTCCCACGGGAACAGAGCTTTTTCTCGGGATGAAAGGTTTAGGCTCGCATTTATAATATTAGTTAGGATTAGTTAGGATTCTATTTCATCTTCTGTGAATGGTGGGGCGGGGTTCATGTTCCTTGGATGCATTAAGTGTTGACGATGTTTCATTTCTGTCCAAATGTTGCTAAAGATTTTTATCAAATTGTGTAGCATTTTGCATTATGTCATTACGATTGGTGATAGTAGCGTTTAACGAAGATTTAATTTGACTCATTATTGGCTTTTTGTCGTTTCGTTTAATTTTTTTGTAAGCTTTTCTTATGCCTCCTGTTTTTTCTAGGTACTGTAATATTGTATTAATATTGTATTTCGTTATAGTACATTATGATACAAGTGTCCTAAGTTGGTCATTACGCACAAGAGGCGAGATTGGCGCGCGAGCCGAAGGCGAGCGCGCTAATAAAGCCGAGTGTGCGTAATGACCAAATGGACACGTGTATCATACGACGTTTTTCAACACACTTGTGAGTAAAAAAAAAATAATGTGGTCCTAACATCTAATTATCGGAAAACGATTGCGCCCTTTTGTCATTCCTCCACTTTATGAAACATTCGTATGCCGCCAAATACTAACGTTTGATTTTGGAGGCAATAAACTATGCATTACGCGATTTCAGGTGGACTTAAATTTACATATTCTTCCATACTAGTCGACATTTTATTAAATATTTAATATGCTAACACGGCGAAAATCGGAAAATGTACCTAACAAACACAACATAATAAATATAGTCTTGTTTTTTATTCGCGTGCCGAACAACAGTTTTTAAATAAGCAAAGATAATGATTTTTATACAGCCAACACGGAAATATACAGCCAAGCACTGGCTGTATGGCGATATACCATCCGCCCCGCGCCGTGCGCAGGGAGCGCGCGGTGCACGCTGCGGTTGGTTATATCGCCACACAGCCAGTTCTTGGCTGTATAAAAATCATTATACTACGACGTTGCTTCCTCGATATTTATTCAATTAATTCACTAAGCAGCTCGCTCTGCTATGTACTAGGCATGACACAATTTTTAGGACCTAGGGATAAAATAAAATAAGTCCAAAATTTACATCCGACTCTCGTCCCATCCTTACCTGTCACCGGCCGGCGGCGCCCCACTTCATTCGCTTTTTGTGTGCGGGCATGGCAACACACACACTACAACAATATTTTTATTTTTTTATATTCCAAGTATCTGGAATATCTTTAAATTAATTTATAACCTCAGTGTCAGTGGAAAATGACGTACTTTAAATTCATTACACTCGTAAACAACAAAAAATGTAAGTATTTTTTCATTACCTGAATATCTGGTTTGAATATTAACGATACTTTGAAAAAGTTATAATGCCTAACAAAATGTTAGATAACTACGTATTTATGTTGCATTGGCTACTATTACTCGTACGTAATCGTGATTTTACATCACACCTGTGTGCCCCTGCGGGTACTTTGATAACATTTAATCATAAACTCAACAAACAACGGTCGTTAGACCAATTGAATTTTATTTTTTCTCCGCTGACCCAACTATGCACCTACCTTCCTTTTATCTAGGAATTGTCTGTGCATGATGTTGCATAATACAATATCGCGAATAGTATCTCGCGTCCTGAGTTGCGATTTTACATGAATCGTAACCATAATGCGTCACATGTTTAAGTTTTACATTTGTAAAAACATTTTTTCGTGGCAAAATCACGAATCTACATATGTATTGATAATATTTTCTTCTTATTCCTTGATTGTTCTGACCGTCGTTAAAAGTTAAACGCAAGGCCCAATTGGGTTATTTGTTGATGAAAGATTAATCATATTGAACTACGATATAACAAGTATGTTCAGAATAAGTCTGGGTCCAATTCTATACTGAAGACCCTGGAATAATTGTGTAAACAAGATTTTAGCCAAGCATAAGCTGTCTTCATTGCAACATTTAAAATTAAACTTTTATCCGTTACGTCAATTGCTTAATTGTTTATTGTGATAAAAACGTACGTACCTATTTTGTACGCATTCGACTTTTTTTCGATTTTAACGTTACTTCGTTAGTCACTGGATGGGTCTGTCTCAGCTGTATTCACAGTCTTAAAAACCCATCAAACCCCATTGGGCCCACTTGGTGCCCTAATCCTCCTTACCCATCCATGGGAAGGACAGTGGCCCCAATATTGGGGACATTAAAATAGCTATGATGATGGCGGTTGGTCTACGGGTAGTCAACGAGGAGTCTACAGGCGATCTACGGGTACTCTACGGGTGGACTACGGGTGATCTACGGGTGGACTACGAGTGATCTACGGGCGGACTACGAGTGATCTACGTGTGGACTGTGCTATGCACATATAGAACTACAATGCGATTGTAGTCACGTGTGCACTGCCCAATAGAACTACAATGCGATTGTAGTCAGGGATACACATTTACCCTTAGAATTACAATGCGATTGTAATCAGGGTTTTACACTATAGTCAAGCACATACAGAATTACAATGCGATTGTAGTCACGTGTGCTCCGACCCAATAGATCTACAATGCGATTGTAGACGGGGTTAGAATTACAATGCGATTGTAATCAGAGCGACTATAGTCAAGCACATAAAGTCCGATAGAAGAACAACAACAACCCAGAAGATATGAAGCTGCCCAGTCTCCTTACGCAAAATGGGCCCAATCAAGAGGCCTAACTACAAAATCTTCGCGTAAAGTAAAGTATTACCCAATACGACTACGATATAATCGTAGTCTAGTTTATATACTACACCTATATAACAGCACATATAGAACTACAATGCGATTGTAGTCGCGTGTGCACATGTAATTATAATAAGTCTAATTTTTGCCATTTCGACTCGAGATGATAATGATGATTATTACCTTATGTAACTACAACGCGATTGTAGTAAGGTATACACATTATTACCCATTAGAACTACGACGCGATCGTAGTCTGGTTTATAAGTATTTTTACTTACTTACTTATTTTATACACACTTTTATTAGCATAAACAGAACTACAATGCGATTGTAGCCAAATCTACACATTATCAGCCAGATATACGCAATAGAACTCCCAAGCTATCGTAGATAAACTATTATCCGAAGTATAACTATGCCAATAGTAATATTATCAGATGATAACCATGTAACATAAGTGTGTATCTTACTTTACATTTCGAACACCCTTTAAGTATCTCATACTTATCAAAACTTTACTAGACTGATACAGTCAAGTATTATTTTTTCTGGCTGCGTAAGTTCTTGGAACTATAATGATGTTATAACCATGCACTGTCAGTATTAACTCAGCTCTGTTCATTTCAGCTAAACACGGACTTCGAGTCTCAACTCTTGGTAGTGACAGATTATCTGTATGTATCTGTTGTTATAAATGTTTGAACATCAGGACTGATGAAAATCGCTGACCATTGCTGGTCATCATAACAGGTATGTACTCATACCAAATATCTAAACATTGGGGAGCAAATAAAGCCCAAGAGAAAGCTGGGAAACGGAGTTCGGTAAACTGAGGAAAGGAAATCCACTCATCAATCGAGATGATTATTCGCCAAATATACATAATTTAGATAATTTACAATATACACGTCTGGTACATTTATTCAATACTTTTAATAAATCGACTGATCAATCGATCAATCAGTTATTGCCTTTATATTTCATATATAAAACAGGTACTCTATGTCACTATTGAGTATGGCGTCAAATTTGACAGTATTTTAAATAAACTGTTCCGGCGATCAATTTTCTCCTAAAAGTTTGTATAATGAAATATCTTCATTGTCAGTCCGGGTGACTTCGGAACCACCCAATATCGGGTCAATATCCGATACCGGTCTCTTTATCTTTTTATAATTGGCAACTCGCTTCACTGACAGTTGCCCATGTATCTTTATACATAAAGAACACATACCTACATAAAGTTTTATACATAAAGATTATAATACATAAACATTCAGCTTCTTGACTGATTTTTTTGCAGATTGCATCCAATCCATCCAAAGTAATGATACCTAATACAAACTGAGATTACTTACTTACTTATTATTACATACTTTATTTCAATACTTACATATGATCAAGCTTATCAATCCAACTAACCGGCTTCTACGCTCACTGTAGTTGTACAACAGCAACGCTCTAAAGCACCTTATAAATGGAATATAAGTGCCTTAAGCCAGTAAGAGTAGTGCTTTCTTTTTTGGGCAAATTAAAGTAAGATAACAAAGCACTTGTTTCTTAAGAACTAGACATTAGCCCTTAGTTCTAGCTTGAGCAAGCAAGTACTGAACAATATTAGATACTCAGTATGTTGTTTTTTAGTTTCTGTCTATGGGGATTTATTCAAATAGCCAATATGGCAATGGATTTTTTTCTGATCGTAAATGTGTTGAATACTCTACGTAAACTCGAATCTTTGGAACTAATATCCCCATCATTCTATTAATAATTCAATTTCCTCCGCAAATTTAATTCAACAACTGGATGCATAATTATAGATATCTATCTTAGTGATTTAGATGCAAATTTTTTGATCAATAAAAAAAAAAAAAAAAACAAAAGAAGACGTATAGTTGTATAATATGGACCTTTTCTTTCTACAGCTACTCTGTATTTATTACAAATAACTCTTAGCCAAGGTCATCTGCAACGACTTGCGCGAGTAAGTTACCACTTGGAACAAGGAAGTAATCTATTATCGAGAATCTAATCATAATTAAAGACTCTTGTCATTACACGGCCTTTGCCTATACGTTACAGAACTTTCAGATTCTTCTTTTGGAAAACTAAGCATCATAACTATTTTCTTTATAATATGTATTTGTTACTGGAAACATAATAAGCTTGTACAGAAAGTACACTTGAATTTCGTTTGTTGAATTCAGTATTTCGTTAATAGTCCTAACTAAAGGCTCGTGCATACGAGTACGTACTCATAACAAAAGTTATATTAAAATCATCGTACTGTGGTAGGTACCTAATACTACCTATAGTTTATACTCTATGACTGTAGCCAATTCACCTATATATTCGGCTAAGTACAGTCTATAAAAACAGTGTAGTTTATATAAACAGTATATTTCAGTAGAAATGTACCGACCTCAAATTTGCATATTCATGTTTTTTCTCTTGCAAACTAATATATATTTGTCAGGTGAAGATATTCCTCGAGTACTTATAGAAAGAATCCTAAATTAGTATAGTGTCCTTTCAACTCGACACATTAACCATCTAGAAGTGTATGTTCATAATCAATACAATAAAGATTTCTAACATTAGGTAGTAAAAATTCTAGTCGCTATTCGTAAAATTAACTCTGAGCAAGCACCTCTGCCTGCGTTGAGTTTGCTATTGCAGACTAAAAAATGTTCATTCATCACATCTCTCTTAGTAAATATTTACGTTTTAAAGTTAACATACCTTATTCCCAAATAAGCCTGTTAAAATATCCTGTCTCACAGGAAATAACTATGATAGTGTTAATTTGGTTATGTTAACTATTGTCCCATAAGGTATACTCATAGAACTTTTAATCTGTTTCTTGTTAACTTCTTTTTCTCCCAAAATATCAAGGATAGCAACCAAAGTCTGTATCCTACAGAACTTAAACATTGTATTTGATAAGCTTTAATATTTTTCACCATTTTGCATTACAAAATGAAAAAACCGTAATGGCATTGCATCACATAGCCTACTCAAAGAATTTTTTTCTCCAATTTCGTATTTTTTTTTTTGTTTATATCTAATATCTTTATGGAAGATAATCGTAGATGCAACTACATTTGTATTTATTCATGTAATTAACCATCCTATATCAAAGTATCTAAGGATCCACTTTTTATAGCTCACATTAAAAAATAATAATAATTAATATTATTATAATGATATAAAAATAAAAATCTTGCAAATTTCGCAATGGTTCTAAACATCTGCTTAGTGAATTAATTGAATAAATATCGAGGAAGCAACGTCGTAGTATAATTGATGGTTAAACAAACTTACCTTAATGAAGTTTGACCATAATTATACAAGACGTTGCTTCCGAAGATATTTATAACCCGCCCGTCCCAATCAATATGTTAAATACATATTACGATATCCCAAGCGCCACATTTCGAAATTTTGTTCTAAAGGAATGAAGTGGGGCGCCGCCGGCCGGTGACAGGTAAGGATGGGACGAGAGTCGGATGTAAATTTTGGACTTATTTTATTTTATCCCTAGGTCCTAAAAATTGTGTCATGCCTAGTACATAGCAGAGCGAGCTGCTTAGTGAATTAATTGAATAAATATCTTCGGAAGCAACGTCTTGTATAATTATGGTCAAACTTCATTAAGGTAAGTTTGTTTAACCATCAATTATCTTTGCTTATTTAAAAACTGTTGTTATTTTCCCTATTTGATCTTATATTGCGGCTAAATTAAAAATGCTTTGTGGAATTCATAACGCGCATTAGTTTTCTATCTTTTGTATAGCGCAGTATGGTAATTTTTATTTCCAAACACCTCCGTAATATATTCGTAATACCTTCGTAATATATGGCATTAAGTGCCTAAATTCGATGTAATAAAATCCACTTTACGAGCAAGTGTGTTGAAAAATTTGTTGTAATATCTTTATTATTTTTTCTATATAATAAGCTTAATTCTTTCTTCTCATCTTTGGTCTTATATTTCTTATTTTTTAAATATTGCCTCTTATTTATTTGTTCTATTACCTCTTTTGTCATAATTGCGTTTCTTTTATTTTCTTTGCTTGATATTCCAGAGTTTATACAGCCAGTTGTTATATGTTTTTCCAAGTCGTCGTACAAATCTTGTAACGGTTTAGTGAAGTTTAAGTTGGGTAAATTTTTTGTGAGGTAGAGGTTTTGTTCTTTATTGATTAGCTTCTGTGATATTTGATGGTTTGTGACAACGCATTCTTAGTGTTGCTCTTACCATGCAATGATCACTAGGGTATGATAGATTGCTGAAGACGTTTACATTTTCGATGATTTTTGGTGTATTCGTTGTAAAAAAGTCGATTTTATTTTTTGTTATCCCATCTGATGATTCCTAAGTCCAACGCTTATTTAGTGGCTTTTTAAATTTAGTATTCATAATTGATAAATTACATTGTTGACAGAAATTGATAAACATTTCTCCTCTGTCACTTATCTCTCCATAGCCATACTTTCCCAAAATGTGAGAGTCTACAGCTGGCATTTGTCCAATTTTACCATTCATATCACCCATACAAACCATTTCAGTACTGCATATCTCTATAGCATAATGCAATGATTCATAAAACTTCTCAATTTCTTTATCAGCGGACTTCTCTGTGGGCGCATATACCTGGATTATAGAATATAGTTGTTGTTGGATGTTCACCTTCAGCACTGCTATTCTCTCGCTTATTGGTATAAAATCATCCACTCTCAGATGTTCTTGTGTTCTTACTAAGAAACCTACACCTCTCTCTCCTTATGTTTCACCGAAGTAGTAGAGTACATATTTTCCTCTATCTTCTATAAAACACCCCAATCGACGAACTTCTGCCAAACCTAAAATATCCCATTTGATAATGCATATTCCAACTGTAATATTCTTGCTTCTGATAATAAGGACCGTACATTATAAGTGGCAATGTAGTATTTTTTCATACATAAAGGTAGTGTACGCGAGGGTAGTGTTAGTAGAGGGTCGTTAGTATTCAAGTTTGTTTCTCTGTCATTGGGGGGAAAGTCAAAGTCAAAGTCAAATTTTTTATTGAAACTTGGCCTTCAAAGAAGGCTCTTTTTCACGTCGATAACTAATTATTTAATCATAATATATTATGTTTCAAAGCTACAAACTACTAGCATTTCGGAACGACCAGCAACTCATGAAACAGTCTTGGTCGCCTAGCATGCCAGAGGGGCTATTCATTAACTTTATACATACACTAAATTGTGTACAGTCAAAAATAAAATAAAATATAAGAAAAAATAATAATAATATAATAAAACATGTTATGTTTGTTTTTGTTTTGTTTTGTTTTGTTTGGATTGCAGTCTACTTCCTCCACGGTGACTGGCCGGCTTGAAGAAGGTGGAGGGACGCTATTTAGTTTTTTGTCATAGTATTGGTAATAAATGAACTGGGACCAGTAGGCTGTGAAAGAGTTGGATTGACTTCGGCGGGCCGCAAAAAATTGCGATAATAAGGGAAGATTAATTGAGTAGAATCATACTGTTGAGCCTTGTATCAGATACGAGTCTATTTATACCCGTTTTCTTAGACCTAGGAACGGATATCGGCGCTCTCCGGGCCCAGCTGACGTGGGCGCTCGCCCGGGGCGCCGCCCCCGCGCACCTCGCAGCCCTATCGATCGCCGTCGCATCCCCGATGCACCACTTGTTACATCTTACATTCAACGCAGCTCTCAATTTGTCAATTTGTAAATATGTAATTGCTATACGAAAATATGATCTAGGTAACGGCTAACGGCTCGGAGCGGTCAGCCTTTCCTTTCAGGCACGGTCCCATACGGTCCTCTATCGAGCACTATTTTCACTAATTAATGGATTATCCTACACCTTCAGTAAATAAAGGAATTAATTTAATTTAAAAGTTAGAATTGGTGCACGAAGAATTTTAGCTAGTTTAGTTTTAATTATTGTAAATTATGTATTTTAGAGTTGAGTCAACATTAAACATACTGTAAAAATTTTCTGTCTAGGTATTGAATATCATTTGATCTTGAATCACCCGAAGGATAAATCAAAATCTGCATACTTCATCAGAGAGGAAAATTTTGTATCAAATGATTGGCAGTGAGTTCTTTTAAAAAATAATTTTGAAAGAATGCTGCCAATGGTATTACCCGCAATATCATGGCTTCGCAACCTGTTGTATCTATGGCGCAGGCGACCCACTTGAATTACTCGTTCGATTACGATAAAAACCGTCTGTCAGGGTAAAGTTGGCTTATCGTGTGCGATTACCGATAGATAAAATTGGTGCAGTACCTACCTACGGGCGTGGTTGTCTGGCACTCAGGCAAACCAAATAGGTCCATGGACCAGGTCTGGTGTAAGGTGGTGGTTGTTCGAGCATGATTAACTGCAGTAGGAGCTGATGATAGTAGAGTAGATCAGTAGCGGATTTAGGTGCCCCCCCCCCCCCCCCCCAGACAGTTTTTTTGTGTACCGACCCCCGCTCACCGCATAAACCGATATATCGCCTACTGCGCAGCTGAACCGCCATCGGCCTTTTTACGTGACGGCAACTATACTATGGAGATTCCATCACTCACATTACTACAAATTATTAGAGTTGATAAAATATATGTACTTATAAAATAACAGAATGAACACGAGTAAAACTCTTGCCCACCTGCACCTTGTGCCCCCCCCCCCCAGAAAAAAAACCTGGATACGCCCCTCGAGTAGATGATAGTTTCATAAGCTTATTGTGACAGAGAAAGCAGCAAAATAGGTATTGCACTTTTTTAAAGACAAAAGATCCCAGGCGGAGATCTAGTAAGCAATTCTAATCTGCCATGAGATTCAAATTACATGACATTACGATTTTTTGCAAGAGCGGGATCAAGAAAACTGATAAGAGGCCATTAGCACTGAAAATCATTGATTACGATAAAGGCCAAAAGAAATTACGCAATAAAATAAGTACAACCAACTTATTAAATCCGAACGTTACGTACGATGATAAAATCACATACCTACGATGTTTTAGTTCGGATTTAAGGAGGCATTTCCAAAGCGAAAGGAAATATTGGTTTTTCCGAAACTTAAAAACAGTACTTTTAAGAATTTCCCAAATACTAAAACCTTATCGTCGTTGATCAATTAACCTAACAAGTAAATTGTTATTTACGTCTCATGATGAAGACGCACGAAGCAGAAAGACTCGTTGCGATATCATCAACAATTGAGATGCGTCTCTCTGTTATAAATGCACCCGTGAACCCAACGAACGTGTTCGCAAGACGCCAGCACAGCCGTCACACGAGGAAAATCCTCACATATCCTGTTTGCATGCACAAATACCTGCACAGCTCTGCGCAAAGGAAGCCTCGAGATTAAAATAAGACAAGTGACAATAAATAGCTGACGAAGACGTCATAAGTTACCGACTGGTTCGCGACGCGTGTGCATCACACTGCGTTACTTTGCCTGAGTGGAATCCTAAACAAATCGTATTTATTTCTTTGTTAACGAGTTGTTACGAACCATGTGGTTTAAGCGCTTGTGTATTGTCGCTAGGGTTGGCATTGCTGGATTTTCGGCTTGCGCTTGTTTCTATTACAAGTTCTCGCCAAAACAATATTTGTATCAGAGTGCACCATCTCTTTGAGATAATGCGGGGCTGCGGTCAACGCTCGCAGCCGCCAGCACCGCCCGCGGGGCCCCACGCGCCCAGCATTCTGATTGTTGCGAAAATACTGCAGCTAAATTAGAAGTCACGCCTGTTTCGGGCATATTTTTATAGTCCGCACGTCCGTGTGTTACCATTATAAATCCCAAATAGGAGATTTCCTTGTGTTTTAAAAACGGCTTCATTATGCCATGTAGATTATTGTAGATACAGTCGCCCATGGAGCCCGCCTCGGCCGCCTACCTACTTATATGATTTGCTATGGTTAATTGATTGACTTGGCAAGAAACATGGGAGAAATATACAACGACAAAAAGGCTAGTTTTGTAAAACAGTTTGTAATTTTTTTATGTTGTAAGAGAAGAAGGATACAAGAAAGACCAAGACAAAGCCCGAAAAACTACGATCGAGCGACACCGATCGAAGATATTAAGTAAATCAATAAAGGAGAAGTCAATAAGAACTGAACCAGAAAATTAGCTGTACCTATGCTCTGCGTTTTCCCAGTTCTATAAGAACAAAAATATAGTGAAAACCGGAAAATAGCCTATACTACTAATTTACGGACTGGATAAGTTGGTTCTTATAGGTTAATGGCAGTGATAGTAATTTCCAGAATGGCTTTTATAGATTTTTACAACGGTTCTCTAATCGAGACATTTTCTGATCTCTCCCGTACTTAAATAGTTGTAACATAAGACCTTTAAGAACGACAGACAGAAGGAAAATTTTCGTATCTAGTAAAACATTATTAATATACTACACATTTCACTGATTCATATCTGAATGTTGTAAAAAGGACATAAACGAATAGATTACTCAGCGTCAACAACTAATCTTAGTCACTGCCTGAGGTGAATCACAGAAGCAGGTAAAGGAATAGCCGGAATACCTGCTCTTTCCAAAGTAGGGAATGCAACCGTCCAAATGTCATGTCGCGGTATGATCTTTGATGTGTTGCAGATTGTTTAAAACTTCACCGCGACCTTGCAACAAGTTTGCATTTCGTCTATTTTTAACTAATCATCATCTCGAGTCAAAATGGTAAAAATTAAATTTTCTTTGATCAGTAAAATGTACATAGTATTTTAACTAATAAATTGCTTATTCGAAAAAAAACATAGTGTTATTCTAAATTTAATTTTAGTATAATCGGGTCGCAAACGAGTTGTATCGTGGACCGTGGTGGCAGCACGAGGTGCGCGGGGCAGGGGCACGTTCAACGAACGTCCGCGGACCGCCAGGGCCCAAGGTCGCCGCGTTCACTCGCCCGCGCCACCACCACCACTGCCGCGCCATTGCTCCTACTCCTACCAACCGGTTGGTAGGAGTAGGAGTGCAAAGGGTTTTACCCCAGACTATGAATTATTTTTATATCTTACTTTTGAGAACCCGAGGGTACAAGTAATTTTTAACATGTAAATTTAAGTTATGAGCAGTTTTTGTTTATCTGTCAACAGGATACCCAACCTTTAAGTATATTGGACTGAATAACAGTTACTCAAAGTGCAAATATCAATAAAAGATCATGAGTTTATCATACCACATCTAGCTACACACCAAGCCCTTAAAGGAATGTGTAATTGATTTTGCTTCCTTACCAATACATTAAAACCGGTTTTAACATTTTTAACAGTCATGAAGTTAACTGGAAAATACGCTGAGCGGTTGATAAATGTAGGCCCCACGTGTGCGTATGCGCACGTAACGCGAAATTAAGCGATTTCTAGCCAACTATCGAAATTGATTGTCATCTAACAGCTCGGCTAGTCTTTCAAGCCGGATGTTTGTGCAACGTGCAACTCATGCATAGTGTCGAAACTCTAAAAGTGAACGCTAGGTGATGCAATCTTTTATTAGTAAGTTACCAACGAAGCAATGATGCAAAAGTACTAGATTCTCGGGTGGCAATTAAGAATTCGCTGTGACAGCATTATGCAAAACTTACATAAGAAATCTGTTTTTATGCACGCCTAACGACATTCTTCAATACCTAGTTATTGCACATACAAACAAAGACGCAGTTAGAACTTGATTTATTTATTAATTAACGCAGTGTTATAGATGTCCATTTGAGTCGATTCCTACTTATTGAAAGACTACATAGGTGGTACCTACATACATTCTCATAGCAATACTTAATGCTAATTTCTCACACATGTTGCTTGATAAATCATATAGATATGAAGGCACACTAGTTCTGTTACGTGAGCGGAGATGCATTATCTAATGCATAAACATAAGTTATCGAATCAACAGATGATGATAACTGATTCAAACCAATTTCATAAACAAGAAACGGGTTTAAGTTATTCTGATACAAACAAAATGATAGGTAATTTCAGCTAGCAATTAGAAATTAATTACACTGTAGCGGCGGATTAAATCATAATGCAATAAAAAAAAAACAATGCGAGTAAAAAAAGTATATGCAGTACGATACGATGTACTATTGTACTTCATACGTCGCGCGTCGGTTCGGTGATTGACTAATTGGCACTCCATTGTCTCATATACAACGCAGACGATTCCTTTTCCGCTTGTTTCCTTTTAAATATTCTACCGAACTCCGTATCCTGGAATGATTGCTTCAAGAATAGCAGACCATGACGTTATAGGTGAGTATTATACTAGTTTAGATATCACGCATTGTAAAATTGAACCCATTAAGCTATGAAATAACTGTGTCAGTTTAAATTTATTGGTGATTTGAGAACCATTGGCAGACCGCGCCCTGGCCCGGTATGCCGGTGATTGCGCGAGCGCACACGTGTCTGCGACAAATCGGTCCCGCGGACACCTCAAACGTTCACTTACAAAGCTCAATTTATTAATTTGTAGCGTAGAAAACTAGCGCAATGTCCACGATCAAACTATACATTTGGATAATTCTGATTCATCGAAATCGAGCTACGTCCACCTGTCGTTATTTTCTTCTTCGTCTGCAAACGAAGTGGCTGCGTTGGAGAAATTCCTCGAGTATTCGGTTCAACGGCCGCGCTACGACGTGAACACTTTGCGTCTGTGTGTTTGGGTGAGTGACGCGAACGCACACACGGGCCCGCACCCGTGCCTCTGCAAACACGACAGAACCGTTATCCGCTATGCTCCTACACATCACCTATCAGGGCCTCGCCAGCCATCACTGAATGAACTGCGACTGCGTCAAATCACACGTAAACGCCTATTATCCTTATTCTATTCCTGAGAGCCGATGTGGGTATTAGGTATGCCATATTATGATGTCAAAGGAAAGAAAAAGATTTATCAAAAACATGAATAGATGCTCGGAACGTCAGTAGTTAGTGCAACCCACTTGTGAGATTATGTGCACGACGACACGACGGCACGCAACAAGTGCTCGGAGAGAGGGGAAGCTACCGCAGAATGCGATTAAATCTCTTTTAAGATTTCATCACTTGAGCAGCTAAGCATCACTTCATTATGTTTACAAGTATTGCCAAGATTATAATGTGCAGTCAAATGCAGAGAAACCTATCTCACAGAATTCTATCACACGTTTCCGCTGCATCGGACTGTACTACTACGCAAAGAAGCTAAGAAAAACAAAAAGAGCCATCAATAATGTTCTTACAGCTCGCCATGCTTAGAATTTGTAGAAATAAATAAATGTTATTTTTATTTTATTTTTTTAGGGAGAAAATGTTTTGACTCATTATTCTATTTTTTTCTTTTTTTAATCATAAATAATATAGAGGTTCCAGCATGTCGCCGCGAGGAAAGGTTCCCAGAAGGCTGGCAGCATTACCCCTCTGCACTGCTATAGCAATGCGCTGTGCAAAGTAGCTGCCCGCCCTCTAAATACGTCGCGAAGGCGTGCTGAAACCTCGTATTATTAAACTACCATTCTTGTAAAATATTCAACAGAATTATGTCCCTAACTAAGTACTAATATTATGTTTTTAGTTAGTCGTTTCGTTAGTCAAATAATAAATCTAATCTATCCTACTGCCATATACCTATTTACAACCTACAAACGTTAATATTTGAGTTCTGACGCTTTTGCAGAAGGTATACCTACTAGATGTGTAATTTTTGATGCAGCAGTATTTCAAATGAACTCTTACCCTCAACTTCGCCCGCGTGAATTTAAAAGAATTCGCGGCGAGAACAAATTTAAAAATGTCTGTTGAATGAAAAATAGGTTTAAAAAATATTTTATAAGATTACTCGTTAGCGTAATCCGCTATGGTCCTTCCTACATGCATTATACATATACACATAAACATCATCACATCAGTAATTGTATTCTTTGAAGGACTACAGGATTTGAAAGACTAATTCAGTTTGTATGTTATTGACCTTATCCCGGTTTCTTGCTAGAGTAGCATATAAGTAGATTAAAGTACATATATTTCCGATGGCTGGTCCGATGTGACAAATGACATGCAACGTGCATGTGGAGTTGACATCGTGACCGATTTACTTAGTAATTGAATGTGATTCAATTTGAAGCAAGTGTTCATTGTGCCTCATGAAGCTCGGACACTCATCGAAAGGCGTCAGTTACAACCGGCCGCAGTCAACTTCATCAAAATTAGCTATAAAATTCATGGAGCATCCAGCAACATTGTAAGGCAGACTAAATGAAAATATTTTTACGCCTATTTTATTAAAAGAGTTTGTCATGTTACATGATATATCATATTTCATATCATGAAATTAGTTATCGTTGGGGATGTCAAGTAAATCATTCGTTACAAACATCCTAGCGGCGTCATTGGTAACAAACGAAACCTGTTAGTGCGTGCAGTGCAGTTAAAAATGAAAAACACTAGTTACCTATCTAGTCATTTTATAATGGTCCGCTGTACGCATTTTTTCAATAGCATTAGTGCCAAGACCACGAAACTAACACACACACAAGCAATAAATTAAGGATTATTTTAATTTCCGACTTTAAACTACAACCTATAAAGGTAAGTACTTTCCTTATTCTTTGACTTTATATTCTGTCGGGCAAATTTCTAAATACAGATCTACCTACATTTCTAGTCAATCTTATTCATAGAGTTTCTAAGTAGTACCTAATCATATTTATTTCGTCAGACATAGCGATTGATTGATTCATGATTTGAATCCACCAATTTATATCAGAGTTCTGTTACTGTAATGCTTACAATTGAAACGTTATCCCGAGAAAATAGGCAATTTTTTCCAAGATATTTCGTACTGATTATTTTTATTAGTTAAAGCTTTGGAAAGGAAATTCACATACTAAAATTTGTAATTTATAAAAAAAAATGTTTAGCGCTACATACCATTTTAGTTTACACATGGTTTACGCTGATCGATCTATCATAATTGGGGTTTGAATCTTCGTAAAAACATAGTACTCGTATAAACCCTTGTGACAGCTTGATCTTTGGGGAAACCAACTACTAAATTCTTCGAATGTTTATTCTAATTAATCATTCATAACACTTTTTCCTTTAAGTAAACATTAACCGGATAGGCAATAAAAATGAAGCGCGTGTATATATATGATTAAACAAACAATGAGATAGAGTTATATCAATTTTCTGAGAATTGTCACGAACGTGTTTTAGCTATCAGAAATGAGATTAAAGGTCGGCATGATTGTGTAAATTTGACCCGAGTCCCGGACATTGCGTGATAATTTGGTTAATTTAGTTATTACAGATTACAGTAACAATTTCTCTTACATTGTTTATTGCGTTTTACAAGCAGATACCTACGAAGCTTTGGACCACGTCAGAAAGATTAACTAAGTAGTTAATTTGAATAGTCGCAGGTAGCATTTTAAGGTGTGGAAATTAATAGAGAAAAATCGCCTAGCAGATAGGCAGATAGGACGGCAGCGAAATTATATAGTAATATATTGACTATTCAGTAGTAACGGCACTAATGCCCGACTGTATACTAAAAGTAGACACTCTCTAAAATCCGCGTTATTTCTAAGGACTATAAATTAATAACACATAGATATTGATTTCATAAGATTCTTAGTCTAACTATGAACCATTTTCAAAAAAGTCATGCACAGTTTCGGAAAATAAAAATTGTCAGTTGTTGTAACTAATGTCGGTCACTCACGGCGAGTTTCACACCATCTTAATTATTAAGTTAAGGAAGCTGAATTTTGAGGGTATGTTTTAAATCTCTTTTATTAATAAAAGCATTACTTTTTTATATGATTGTGAATATAGGCATGTTACTTAATAGTGATAGACATTTTTATCTTGGTTTTACATACTTTTTTCTAACAAATTATGACATGTCTACTGTTAGGTCTTTGAAAATAGTGAATACCTAAAAGAAGACATATGTATCGTCCATAAGGAATGTTTCTGATAAAGGAAAATATCGCGAGTAAACGTATTCACTTGCTGACTGAGTTTAGTTAACTAGTGTGTATACCTCAACTGCCGCTAGATGGCGGTAGTTGTCAAGTTATGTAAAATACCTAGGCAACTTGAGAAAAATCCGACACCAGTGTCTAAAAACACTTAGTAGGAAAGGTTACGGTTACGTCCCGTATAAATTTATGCAAGAGTCATTTTTCGACATAACAAGACATAAAAATAATATATATACATAATTGATCTTAAGCGGTATGTACTATTAGAGAAAAAGAGTGTCTACCATTAGAGAACCTATGTCTTTTATAAGCGATTATGACAACTTAAAAAAAATATATATTTTGTAATATATTAATTATTGAAAATGATATAATAATTATTTTATGAGAGTTACTGTACTCACATACTTATACTTATAGAAAAAGTCACTGAGTACCAAATTCCTTTATGGTTAGCTTTCATAGATTACAAAAAAGCCTTTGACAGCGTAGAGACTTGGGCAGTTTTGAACGCACTACGAAATGCTAGAATAGACCACCGCTACACCGATATTATAAATAGCATATACAAAAACGCAACTCTGAAAGTAGCTATTCCTCAGCACACAAACCCTGTCGATATCAAAAGAGGGGTCAGACAGGGAGACACCATTTCACCTAAATTGTTTACCTTGGTGTTAGAAGATATCTTTAAGAGACTTGACTGGGAAGACAAAGGCCTGTCGATAGCGGGTTCAAGATTGTCCAATCTTCGATTCGCGAATGACATAGTGCTTTTTGCTAGTGACCCTGAAGAGCTTCAGACCATGGTTAATGATCTTCATGACGCATCTTTGCATGTAGGACTTGAAATGAACCTAACTAAAACCAAGGTCATGACCACAGAAAATTCAAGCACAGTGACGATAACAGTGGAGGGATTACCACTGGAAAAAGTTACCAAATACGTCTACCTAGGTCAAGAAATTAAAGTAGGAAAGGAAAACCAGGGAACAGAAATAAGCAGGAGAATACGTTTAGGCTGGGCTGCCTTTACAAAACTGGACTTTGCTTTCAGAATGAACCTTACCACCTGTCAAAAAGCACGAATATTCAACCAGTGCATCCTGCCAGTTCTTACGTATGGAGCCGAAACTTGGGTGACAACCAAGGAAATCCTTCAGAAGCTTATAGTTACCCAAAGGGCAATGGAACGGAAGCTGGTAGGGATAACGCTACGGGATCGAAAATCTAATAAGTGGTTAAGGAAACAAAGTAGAACCTCAGATATAGTAAAGCGAGTGGCCAAACTAAAGTGGCAATGGGCAGGTCATATAGCCCGGAAATTGGACTCATGGGGCAAGGCCATGCTGGAGTGGAGACCGTGGGGACGTAAAAGACCTGTCGGAAGACCCCAAATGCGGTGGATAGACGACATCAAGAGGATAGCGGGCAAGAACTGGCTACACACTGCCCAGAATAGAACAAATTGGAGGAGGTTGAAGGAGGCCTACACCGGAATGGTCGAGGAAGGCTTGAGATGATGATGATGACTGTACTCACAGGGCAGTACTTGTGTACTTTATTTTTATCAAAAGATATATTTCCATTAATTTAAAGTTTGTGTTTTCTAATAGTGTCTAGCATTAGTGCCGTTACCTTACCTATTTACAACTTTTGACCCAAAAAAATAAATTAGCGACAAAATTAGGTACCTAGTTCAGTTTTATGTTGTGGTTCAGTTGAAGACTTTGAAGTCCTTAGGAGTATTTATCTACTAACGAATCGTCTTTTTGCCTTGTCCTTAAGCATAGGCATTGCTATAAATATTTCTCATAATCAATATATACATTATTCTTGAGCAATGCGATTAGGTATCCAAACTAATATTATAAATGCGAAAATGAGTTTGTTTGTTACCTCTTCACGTTTTATCTACTGAACCAAACTTCCTGAAATTTCGCATACACATAGTTAGAAGTACTGAGAAGGACATAACGGAAATAGGTACCTTTCATCCCGGGAAAAAGCACTGTTTCCGTAGGAAATTCACTCGAGCGAAGCCGAGGGCAAAAGATAATATTACATGAAAAGAAACATGAAACAAAATCCAAACACACGCCGACAAACTGGATAAAAAGGCGGTAATCTTAGAACTATAAAACGCGCCTAAAACGTGTTACTCGAGTAACAAAGATCGCAATCCGTGTAGAAAGTGTCGGTTTATTTTCTTAATGAGATAAACGTGGTTACTTTGTGATACACCTAAAGTTTGTTGTAAATTGTGGGTCACCCGGCGGAAGCGGCGGCGGACGCGTTTCGAAATATATGGCACGCACTATCGAGCTCATTATAAGCGAGATCATGCGTAATGTCACAAGATAACTACGGGCTTGGGTATAACGCCGAACTCAATTGGGCACATAGTGTCATATCAATGAAACTATTTGACAAAATTTAATGCAGTTTTAACAGTTGTATTGCTAAAGGTCTAACTTAAAATCTAGCGTAGGTTGTATCTTGGTGCGCCGCTTAGAAACTGAGAAATATTAACAATAAAAAAAAATAGGCGCAGACGAAGTAGCGGGCGAGAGCTAGTTGGAGAATATAACAAATTAATGCAGCATGATAAAACTATTAGTTTAAACACGAAAGATACACATTTATTTCTTAGTACAGACTATCTAATGAAGATACACGACTTGTTCACAAAGCTCTACATGCGATAGCGATAGTTTTTGTTTAGGCGATTAAGGGATTAGAAGGTTTGTTGGTTTCAGAGGCATAACGCCTATTATTATTTTAATTTTACCTAGTTTAAACTGAATATGGTTTTCAGTGAATACTTTTAGGTCAACGGAAAGTACACCGCACATATTTTGATTTCTCTCTTCCGAACTAGAAAAATTTGGGACAATTACGGTGACGACTGTGATGATATCAATGACTGCGTTGACGTACAAGTCGTATGAGAAATGCGAAAGAAGCCAAAATTATTATTTAGGATTGTATCCAAGAAATCTATAATACAAAACAAACTACATATTCACAATTGGCTGATTTTATGACTAAACAATCCAATCCACTCTTTTCGTGTTATCATCATCATCATAAAATTTAAGAGCAAGGCTCTTGTCGGTGGAGTTCCTTCCATTGCTAACTCTTTCATTTCTTTATACGACACGACGTTTACTTTCTCATTTATTTGCCTCATGTAAATCTGTCTTGGTCTCCCTGGGCCCCTTCTTCCTTCTATCTTTCCTTCTATGATTCTGTCTTGGTCTCCCTGGGCCCCTTCTTCCTTCTATCTTTCCTTCTATGATTCTGTCTTGGTCTTCCTGGGCCCCTTCTTCCTTCTATCTTTCTTTCTATGATTCTGTCTTGGTCTTCCTGGGCCCCTTCTTCCTTCTATCTTTCCTTCTATGATTCTGTCTTGGTCTTCCTGGGCCCCTTCTTCCTTCTATCTTTCCTTCTATGATTCTGTCTTGGTCTTCCTGGGCCCCTTCTTCCTTCTATCTTTCTTTCTATGATTCTGTCTTGGTCTCCCCCCCTTCTTCCTTCTATCTTTCCTTCTATGATGTTGTCGTGTTATAAACTATCAAAATTATTAAGGAACGATCACCTTTGTGGGTTTAAAAATTTGCATTTATGAATCATCTAGAAACTTGTCTGGTTTTCTAGATAAGTCTACGTTGAATGATCGATCGATTGATAAACACGATGTTTCCAGATGTTAGGATGTTACTAGTTTTATGAATTTGGTAATTACTTAACTGTTTTATCTTTTTTAATAGGTATTTGTACTTCATATTAAGACTTTGAGGCGCACAACATGAGTTCTTAACATTTTTTATCGGGATAAAATATCAAAAACTAAAATTTTGTAGATAGTACTGTTGTTTTAATATTCTTTCCTAAGCATCTTGATCACAGAAATCGGAATAATGTGGCTACGTAGAAAAACTATGGTGGGAGCACGACCACTATCCCCAACGGCTAAAATGCAATGTCGTGGTTAGTAAGAATGAGCTGACCATAAAACAATGATCCAAGAAAGAAAACTTAAACAAACCTAACTATACAGGTACCTACCTTAACTATAATAGATTTGTATGTATATAGTATCTATTACATATGTATATAGTACCTATTACATATCAAGACATGACGCTTTATTAGAACATTTATCGACTAAATTAATGATCGCTAAATATACCAAAGTGTGGGTGTTAGGGCTCCAGACTTGCGCCGTCATGTCCGTTGACGCAACAATAATAATTACCAAATAGGTATGGGCACCTCGAAAGTAACACACATAGAATATATCAAGTGGTATTGCAAATGTGCATTGGTCAGTGCAGCTAAGGGGCACTCAGCCCGGAGTCACACTGACATTGCGTATAATCCGGCATTCCATATGGAATGCGGTCGGTCGACCGGCCGCGCACCACCCCGCGCCGACACCCGCTCTCCTCTGTGTTTTCTTATCCACTCGCTTCCGTCCACCATATGGTATAGTGGGATAGGACCAAATCTAATAAGATTCTCATCAGTCCCATGATGTAAACTATTTCTATTCGCTTGCGTATCGAACAGACAGTTATTCATATTACTACGAAACAATAATACAGATGACGTCATATTATGAAAACAGTTTATGAAAGTAACAGTTTACATATCGCAGATTTTCGCAGCTCGACAATGCTTACGTGGGTGAAGCAAAGCAAGTAGATCGACAAATCAAACAATTTCGCGAACGATCGCAACGCACACAGCTCTCGACATTCCCGAGCATATCGACGAGACAGCCGCCACGTCGAGGCGAGCCGAACATCTCTTGGAGAGGAGTAGCATTCGCCGGAAAAGAAATTTCACTCACCTTCACGATAAAAGTGTCGATCTTTAAAAATATCCACTCGACTCGATCGCACAGATAATACGGTTATAGTCCGTACAACACAAATATTCACCACACCAAAACGACAACATAAATAAATGCGGGGGGAGCCACCGACACCTCCGCAGATCGCCCGTTGCCAACGCACTCTTCGCACTGATCGAAATGCAACTCGGAAAAATGCACAGGGCGGGGTTGTCGAATGTCATAAACGGTCGGTTACAGAGGTCGGACACTAAACGGTGGAGTGAGGGGACACGCGACACACCGGCGCATCACTCGACGCCGCGGGGCGGACTGGCGCGCTGCGGAGGGCGCGCGCGCTCGCCACGTCGCTCGGCCGCCCGACGCCGCTCCGCCGCCTAGCAACGCGACGCCCGCCGCCGCTCCAACTACAACGTGACAGCTAGACAGCTGGCTCCGAACCACCGTCTGAAGGCGTCTGCTTCCTTCAGACTCATATCGACCGGAATATATTATTTATAGAGAAGTTCTCAGTATTCGACGTTGGTAAACAATGTTTCAGGGTAATTACAAATTGAATAATACCAAAACGCTGGTGTTATGAACAATCAGAAGGACTTCAAGGAAGAACATCAACTTTTATGTATTAAATATGCACATCTCATCTCTTCTTTCTTCTAGTTGATCAACATGAATATTTCATAGATCATACTTGTCTGAGAAGGTAATCAGCTGTTGCATGGTTGCTAAATTCCATCACATAAATTGGATGAATGGTAGATGCGTTCTGATCAAACTACAGAATAGCAATCTAAAAGGACAACTTCGATTTTTCGTGATCGAGTCACAAACAAAATTCCCCAGAGACGAAAACGTTGCCAATAAAATCACTAAAGATGAAAAGAAAAAAATTAAATAGGAAAACCCCAGAGGACACTTTTAGAATAGACGTAAATCGTTTAGCGTTCCATAAAGCAAACAATGTGTGAAATAAACACGATACATTCCTATTATACAAGTTTCATGATGTACTCAACAAAATATACAATAGTCGAGCGTGATGGTGAATGAAACTACCATTATCACATTGATCCCGCATTGTGGCTCTGAATTGCAAACAGCTTGAATACGCAAACAGTTCCTGACTATCCTACAATTATTACACTTTCTTTCCCATTGTTAGCGTGATGAAATCAGTTTTACTATCTAGCGATAGAGTGAGATTGCGGGCGCGGGGTGGCGCGGGCGGCGAAGAGGGAAGGGGGGGGCGCTTGTTAGCCGCACTTGATGCCGTCCCGGTACTTTCTCCTATGCAGGTACCCGCTGTCACTCATGCACATGCAATCGGCAATTCATTTCAAATGCACTGTCGTTATACTATTATGTGCCAATGCGCTCGTTAAATGAAACAATTTTGCTCATATGTACTATGTATTTTTATTCTTCAAAACTCGATTCAAGAGATCACAAATCCGCACCTGTTAATATAGCTCACTCAGTCCGTTGTTCATATATTTATGAACTTTTACTTAATCTAATTAATACGCTAAGGTACACAATTCTCGTAATTACAAAGCAACATTTTTTTAAGCAGTTAATTGTCAATAACATTTTGACAAATGCACTGTATTCTCAAGAGAGCAGTTTATTTACATAATGTGATGCTATCTAAGCGAGAGATAGGTAACTTACAAACTTAAACAAACAAGATCTTATAATATGAAATAAACTAAACTTGTACACTACTTTGTTTCGAGAAATGCAGCAATTTTTTTTTCTATTGTGGCTGGTGTGGTGTATATTTTTTTATCAATTCAATTTCAATTCAATTTATTCATAAAACAATATAAATTGTATGCGAATTACATTATTACACCCAATGACATTCTAATTACACCACATATTATCAAACAAATAATGTCATCTTAAAAAAAAGTAAAGAAAAAAAAAACAGTTAAATCACTTTAATTATAGAGGTTTGAAATCAATTATGATAGGCATTCTATTAATTCAGTCAACTCAGATAAAATTAATATATTCTAACATTTTTTCTGGTAAGTAGATAGAAATAGATGGCAAGTGGTTAGAAAGTGATCGCATCTGGCCAACCGCAATTCACGGGAATTATTCGGTTTTGTAGGAAAATTTTCCGTTCCCGAGAATACTCTTCTCATAACGTTCTTTGAAATCTCCCATTTTCTGTCAAGACTCTCTTTATATGCAGCAGTTATGGTTTCTATTCCGGTCTGCCTTTAGTTAGATTTTAGATATCAGATATCAAAAAATTAACTATTATTGTCATGAGAACTGTGATTGGCTGCAACGTAACTAAATGTTGCCACTTTGCTTTTATGCTGCTATCACAATTTTAACTGTCGCTCTGAATTGGCTTGTTATATGCTAACTACGCTATCAACAATGTAAAATATGTCAAGTGACAATCGTCAAGACATTCACAAGTACGTCGATCTTATTTTAATCATTCCGTCCTGTTGTCATATAACTCATCTTACATAGTAAATAGTGTAATACTAGCTCTATCCACCTCAAATTGTCTTTTTTCGACAACTTTATCGGCGGTCATGATTTAATTTTGTATTCAGTTCAAACATTACGCATATTTTAATGTGATTAGATATTTGGCATCTTAAGTTTTATTTTTTCAGATCAGCTGCAGATCTTTACCTATTAGTCTCATGATCAAATTTTGTTAGTCTGTCTGTACACAAGGCAAATCAACGTCTACAAATATTTCGTTTCTGTAAACTCACGCTCATTTTTTCACCATCCTGCAATGGCATATTTTGATATTATGCCTTAAAGATTCTCATATCTATCTATTCATTTTTTATTAAAAATAGAATGTCTATGAATATTATAATGAAATGTTAAAAAACTACTATTATTTACAACCAGGGGTGCCACGCTGGGTCCATGCGACAGAGATTGTCGTGGTTGTTGGCGGCCGTCACTAGGGTTGCCACTTTGCTGTCGGGGCCGTCGAAGAGAGCTAAGGAATTCAGTCTGTTCATGATAACAGTGACAGCCTTGTTGACCATGTTGACCACAGTCTCGTTATCTATCTCCAAGGGTTTAGTCTCCGAGGAGGTTCCCGCTGTGGCCATCCCGGACTTGTCCTCCAAACGCTTCCTGTAACCGGTGACCATTTCGTCGCGCAGGATGGTGCGGAGTATTGATTGAATCTGTAAGTGATTTGATTGTGAGATACTGATTATATTATAATACTACGGCAAGATACGAGAATTTTTTTCAGTCATATTGTCTGCAATTCTGAAAATTAAATATTTGGTCGCAGCATCAACTATCTACTAAACTAATCTATATAACAGTAGCGAGATTTATAGAGCACAAAATGGATGATATGATGATGAAATGAAATCGAGGTTGCAATGATGACATGGCTATGGCAATTTCTGATAAGCATTCCTATTCTACAGTTACTACACTACTGTTTCATTATGCCTAATAATGTCTTTAGCAGTATCTAATAGACTGTTTCTATTCTACTGTTTCAAAGTGTCGAATAATATTGATTCTTACGGATCGTAGCATACAACAGAATATTTCTAGTAACTACAATAGCTGTCATAGATGAAAGCAATACATTTCTTAGGTAATTTTAACACTCCGTGGTACAACCAGTCAGTTATACCACGAGTCGGGAGCGGAGAACTAGTAATCCAAGTCAAGTCTTCTGCGTTTTACATTTATCGTTTGTGTGCCATCCATAAGAATGGCCAGTGTCACAGTGTTGACATTAAAATAGCTGATGATTTTGATAGTCAATAAAATATTTTAAATACGGACGTAAATACCAGAAGCTATTATGTATTTTTGGATTACCATTCTCCATCAGAATTAAGTAAGTTTTTAGCAAAGCTCTAAAAATAGTGTATACCTTGAAGTTGGGCGTGACGAGACAGCGGGCCACGGCGATGGCGGAGGCGGTGAGTGGCCCGGTGATGCCGATGCTGGTCAGCAGCTCAGAGATGTTCGGCGTCAGCCGGAACGGCACTGGCCGGTTGCCGTCCAGTTCGCCTGCACCGAATAGAGTGAAAATTATGCGTTCCAGGGTATTTCAGTATTTATAAAGCAAGTCCGATCCAAAGTTTTAATAAAGAGCTTGTTGATAAAAATATTTGATGATGTACTTCTGTTCTGTTTACTTTATAAAGGCTTATCATAAAGAATAAAAAGTTGTAAAGTGAAATGAAGGAATGAACTGGCTATCTACTTGTTACGCAAAATCAAGAACCCTTACATACCAATAACATGCATATTAGTAAGCAAGATTAGTGAAATAGAAGAAGAATTAGATTATTAGTGAGATATTAGTGAAATAGAATTACAAATTAAAAACATGCATACAAACCCAAAAATATGCACCAGAATTGTGGAAAAAACAACAAACATTGTGATAAACAAAATAACACAAAAAGGTTAGGTACTCACATCAATGACATGCTGAAAAACAACCCATTATTAAAAGCAAGCGAAGCGTGTTAATCAGAAGCTGTTAACGCAATGGCATAAAAAAATAAAAATAAAACATACCAGTGGTGTCGTCGACATCGAACTTGAAGTATGAAACGTTAAGGAGGCCGGAGTCCTGATGAACGTACATCATGTCAGGGTTGAGTCGGGTCAGATGAAGTACATACTCCGCGAAGCTAGCGAGGGATAGTTGTAGGGTCAGCATCTTGCGGAAGGTCCAGTAGTCGGTAGGGGCCGCAAATGTAGCGGCCGCCCATTCGCGCACCATGCCCTTTGGCACCATTGTCGCTTGTACCTGAAAGGAAATTAAGATGTTATGGAATATCAGGGTTGCTGATTAAATAGTTAAAAATTTCAAATATTTTTATCTTTGGACAGATTTTTAAAAATAATCAATTTTATATAACATTTCAGCAGTTAATTTTCTTTAGACAAGATGATTTCTGCGCGGGGAAATTGGTGGAACTTTTAAAAGTGGTCGCACTGTATGTTTTACGCATGTTTTACCGCTGCATAAATGTCAAACTTTTTTATTATTACATGGGGCGGCAAACGAGCTAATGGTAAGCGATCACCGCTGCCTATGAACAACTGCACCAGGGGTATCACAGGAGTGTTGCCGGCCTTTCAGAAAAGACTCGTGTTTTGAAGGTTCCAATGTCGTATCGGTTCGGAAACACAGCTGCAGGAAGTTGATTTCACAGTTTAGTCGTTCGTGGCAAGAAGATTGTGCCGATTTTTTTGTACTGCGGCATCCCACGAAGACAAAACCCTGGTCAAGAAGCTATCAATGTCACGTTCTGACGTCGCGGCCTGGAAGAGAGAGGTCGACGACCGACGCCGGGTCTTCCGCGTCACGTCTCTTATATACTTAGCAACATTGAATTTATATTCTCTCATCATTGAATTATAAATAAATATGGAAGTGTAACTCTCATACAACGAACGCTTAAATCTTGGTTCCATTTACGCAAACAAATGTACTTAAATACAACAAGACACTCACACATTCTCATAGAAAAAGCTAGTACACGATTGGGCGCGTCAAGGTCACGGGGCGGGGTCAACACACCGCGGCAGCCGGCTACCGCTCAATCAAACGGCCCAGCCGCTTGGCGTTTAAAGTCTCGGCAAAGGAAAGAAAGGTAATTCCGCTGTTCTTCATATCTGTGTGATTTCTACACGACACACGATGGCATATTTTTGCTAATTAAACTTGCGAAATTACTCGATGATACGTACAATTGACACTTATGCGTTAGGTACAAGTACAACCATTGAACTCGCTGGGTCACGGCGAACTGAGGCGAAGTGAGGTTTCTATTTTACGCCCCGCCCACCTAGGTTCATATTTCGTGAAACCATTTTTTTGGCGTTGTTAGAGTTCTATGGTATATTAGTTCGTTGATTCTCACCATGTGTGGCTAATTTTATCTATTTATTGTAAACTTTATGGCTGCTCGCTCAGAGCTTCAATTCCCGCGGCACCCCGCCAACGCGGCAGAGCCGAGATCAAGAAACTGCCACGTGTCTGGAGCGTCTACAGCCGCCCGGACAGATTGTATTTATGTTATGAACGACAAGGGAACAAAATCCATAAGTGATTTACCTCTCGCAGTATGTCTCGCAGCACCTGATGCGAGGCCTGCGTGCCGCGCGCCTGCACGGCCGCCAGCCGCTCGTAGTAGCGGGCCACGGGCGCGTCGTACTCCACGCCGCTGGAACGTTTACACTGAATTAATATAAGTACTACGTACAGAAAGGAAACTCCCTGCCCCTCCCGCAATTTGGCACCTCCCCGCACCCTCTGCACTTCTCCCCCGTGTATTGGGACGCTATGACTATGAAAACGCACACATTGACGTGTTAATAAGTTACCAATCTCTCTCAAGTCAGCAGCAAGTTTAAAAACTTTTAAAAAGGACCTTCACGAGCTACTTGTAGATAAATGTTATTACAAACTTGACGATTTTTTGGAGGACAATTTTTAGCTTCATTGACAGTGCATTTTGTAGTACTAATTTCATTATTATAAATTTCTTTTCTTCATTATATTTGTACGCCACTTTGGCAGAATACAGAGCACATATATGTATTTTTACACGACTGACCAAAAAAGGAGTGTTATGTTTTCAGGGTTCATGTATGTATGTATGTAAGTTTCTTTATTCCACCATAAGTCCTGAACGGCTTAACTGATTTTGATGTGAGGGGTATTGTTATCTAACAATACCCCTCACATCAAAATCAGTTCCAGTTCAAAAGGAATCTTCCTTGCATTCCCCCGAGTGACATAGGCTATGTAAGTTGTCAGTCGTGTTTTTATTTTTTTAATAATTAGCTTGTTTTCACACCTGTATAACCTGTATTTACAAATAAACATATTTTGATTGATTGATTGATTGATACTGACGTACATTTGTAGTAGTAGTAGGTTTATCTGACGCCCCGTTTCTATGAAGCGCCCGCCCTGTAACGTTTACTATATTATACTCGACCCCCGTGGCGCACTGGTAAAGACCTTGCCTCTGAACTAAGGAGTCCCGGCTTCGATCCCCAGTCAGGTCAAGATGAAAAATGATCTTTTTCAGATTGACCTAGGTCTTGAATGTTTATCTTTACATTTTTCATTCATTAATACCGGGAGCCAATGCAGGTGCGCATAAAATTGCATACATACATACATGCATAGAATCACGTCTTTATTCCTTACGGGGTAGACAGAGCCAAGAGTCGTATGACTCGAAGGATCACGTTTAGCTGAATAGTGAGCTCTCTGGTGGATGGATAAAATTGCAAGTGAAAAATAACTAGTACCACTCATTATCCTAGTTTCTTAATGAAACAATAGCGAAACTATAATATTATAGTACACGGCCAATTATGTGATAAAATCCATTCTTGCCATAAATTTAATTTAACATAAAATTTTGTTAGTAAATATTCTTATCATTCATGGAAATGACAACTAAAATAAAACTGCCGTTAACGAATTTGATTGATCTACACTCAAAGGTCATCCCTAATCTCATCTTGACATATCCGAATTAATAATGACGGAGAGGAGATTAGCACTAAAAATTATCTGGAGTATCAATCAAATGCCAACTTACCGATTAGCGCACTCCGTTCGATAAATATCCAATAGCGATATAGAACTAGGATTGTCCTCAACAAGCCGCATCTGCGGGGACACGGACACGACGCGAGGAACAGTGAAGTGGAGGAACCTTCTGGAAGTCTCCTTTTGCTTGCCCAAGTAGTGGTTCAGCATCCGAAGTAACTGTAGTACTCTCTCTTCTCTCCTGGCGTCGCCGAGCCCTGAGTCGTTGACCACTAGATACGGGTAGATCTTGCCGTTGTGTCCTCGTATGTAGAGCCTACGCGCAGATGTGTTATGTTTCTGGACAATCTCAACTCGCGGCATGAAGCGCGCGATGCGAACGTGGTAGTGCGTGTGTTTAGGGAGTAGGAACTCCCCGGGGAGTTCTACTTCAGCCGTTTTTAGACTGAAGTTGGATAGGAATCTGCATTTCTCCTCGATTAGGAATGATCTGGAATGTTGTGATAAGAATAATAAGTTAAATTATATTCAATGAAAGTTCAATAATGCTATTTAACTCTTTTGCAAAATGAAATAATGCAATTTCAAACAATGGTTAATGATAATGATGAAATAAACACACTCAAATTTAAATAAAATATTATCATAACTTTTATGAATACATATTATTAAAAAAATATATGAATACAATCACGTCTGTTTCCCGCGAGGATATGCATAGAAAATACTGATACACACAAAATTGGACTACCTAACCTAATCCGATTAAAGAAGTGTAGCGACAGGATAATGAAACGTTAGTTTCAGTATGCGTGAGTTTCAGAATCCATGAGCTAAGCATGATAGAATCTACGTTAGATGGACACTAAACATAGGACGTCACACGTCAAACGGAGGAGTCTCAAACTTTCAATATAGCTCGGTAACTACTTACTTTGGAAGAACCTTAGTTTTGGCCTCAAGAATCTTGACCCACTTGCGCAACTTCTGAATGAGGTTCTGCAGTTTCATCGCATTGGGTTGTTTGAAGTCGAAGTCAGCAATAAACTGCGTCTTCATCTTCTGGAACACCGGGTCCTGCACGGTGGCCTGCGCGCGCCGCGCCAGGCTCTCCGAGGCGGCTGAAGAAAGAAAAAATGTGTTTATTTGCATTGAATGAGTACTATCCTACTAATGAAAGTTTAGATGTGAGTTTATGAGGATGTCTGTTACATATTCACGCAAAATCTACAGGACGGATTTCGATGAAATTTGGTAAACGGGTAGAAAAATACCGGGAATAGCACTACTTTTATCCCGAAATTCCCACGGGAGCGAAGCCCCGGGGCGCGGCTAGTTAGTATTAAGGCTCAGAATTTCGCGTTTTGCCTACCAAATTACTTTGCTTGCACTTACTGTACAGTTCTGAAATTTTTGCTAATAATAGATTAGGAAATTAGCAACACAGTGCAAGAACCGAAAACATGATTTGACTAAGTTTGCTCGATAAAAAATAATCCTAAACATTTTCCCTAAATTACCAAAAAACTCTGTAGTACGATGATATTTAAAAAAAAATATTTCACATTAATGTAGTTCATATGATTACTGAATTTTTAATTAAAGAATTTATTAAAACAAGTTATTTATTTCTACACAATCTTAAATTATAATATTATTCACCTACGTCCATCGCAATTTTTAATGGAAACATCATACCTTCCTTGTCGTTCATATGGCAACTCGTCTTACCTCTCTGTCCTCAGACTGCCGGTGGCATTTAGACAAGGCAGACGCATGTCAAATTGCTCCGCAAATTTACTTACGTAAAATATATTAACATGGGGGTTGTTATACAAATCAAGAACTAGATGGCGCTCTCAAAAAGTCGTCAAAACAGCACGATGCTGCTTTGCGACGTGAATCACGAAAATCAGACTTGCTTATTCTTGAATAAATGCATTTTTAATACACTCATTAATGGTCAACAATATTATTAATAAAAATAATTACCAAATAAAAAATAAAAAACAAAGTAAAAAAAATTGTACTGGGAATCGAAACTGCGAATTTTTCTCTGAAGTTCTAATAAAATTATACTGCGATAAGAAAGCCGACAGACAAGAGGGCGCCTCTTTTTCTAATTTGTAACGTTTATGTATCGGATAATGTTTGTTCACTTTTTACCCACGACACGACTTTCTTGACAGACTGTGTTTATATTTTTTCTTCTTATATATCTCCCACGTGCCGACGTAGTCGGTATATAATTAAATGTTGTATGTAAAATAAAATATAAAATAATGTATTAGAATTTAAAAAAATCAAAAACAATATCACGGAGGAGATTTGAAGTCTTTCTCGTTTTGATCGGGCTAAAGGTATGTCCTTCTCCGTCCTTCTAACTAGGTATGTGTATTTGAAATTTCAGGAAGATTGGTTCAGTAGGTACATAAAACGTAAAGAGGTACCTAACAAAAAAACAAAATCACTTTCACCATAAAATTATGTTTAAAAAAAGAAAACCGAATTCCCAAACAACAGCAAGGATTTGAACCTAGCACTCTCCTAATCTAACTTCATCAACTTAACCGTTTGGCCAAACGCTAATATGACATCACTGTCGAAATGTTACATTACATATTTCAACGTACTATACATGTATTACTTACTACGTAAGTGGCTTTACGAAAATTGGAAAACACTGACTAAAACACATTTTTTGTATACTTTTCCTTAATTTTGCATTCATTAATTTGAGTTTTCTTGATTTTCATTTTTAAATAAGTATTTCAAGAACGTTGAACAAGGTTGAAATAAAAGAACAGTTTGTTAAATGGTTTAGAGATTATGAGATAGATGGAGCTAAATTTTACTATTTAGTTCCTCTGAGGGGCGCCCTTGTAGTTTACAGGGGGGTCGGGGGTGAAATCTAACTTTCTTATTCACGCTTTCTGACCCTTAAGTTTACAATTTCAGTTCCAAACATTTAGCCTATGATTGCATACAAATATAAAAATATCAAAAACTATATCATACTAAATAGTAATATTATAAAGAGGAAGTGTTTGTAAGTTAGTGAACTTGTTTGTAGGAGGTAATCTTCGGAGCTACTGAATCGATTTTAAAAATTCTTTCATTAAGGCCCTAGGTGCCCGATGCTCTTTTGTTTTCATGACGCGAGGTATCCCGCACCCCCGATGTATAGAAACGCGCTCAAAGACAACGCGAAATGGGCGAATGATCTTTATTTTATACACATTAGTATAAAAAATGTTGCTCCATTTGCATGAAATTTGAAGCGAAGTAAAATCAAGGCTCGGATACCAGGTTAAAATATTTAACCAGCTCATTAGAAACGCCATACATTTTGAAAAGAGCAATAACATTTCGATTCCGCTCGAGCGGAATCGATATTATTTGGGTTCTGATCAAAGAGCCAATAATAAGTGTTTCAGTTCGCGAAACCAGGTTAATTTCGTTCGGATCATATTGGCTCCGCCTACCGACACCCTTTACCTGCGCGCTCGCCTGTATCTTTCTTGCTTTATAAAATAATAATCTTGAACGAAGACCGGAAGCCCCGCCCCCAAATCGTTTGAAATTAACCTGGTTAATCCCGGCGAACATAACGCTCGCGTATCCATTCCGCTCCTAGCGAGTGTTCGCGAAAAACCTGGTTGAGGATTTTAATGAGCTGATATTTTTCGAACCGTTCCCAAGCCCTGAGTAAAATAAATGGCGTATTTTTTATGTAATTTTTTACACGACTGACCAAAAAAGGAGTGTTATGTTTTCAGGGTTCATGTATGTATGTATGTATGTAATTTCTTTATTCCACCATAAGTCCTGAACGGCTTAACAGATTTTGATGTGAGAGGTATTGTTAGATTCCTTGCATTAGCCCGAATGACATAGGCTATGTAAGATGTCAGTCGTGTTTTTTATTTTTAAATAATTAGCTTGTTTCCGAACGCCAATGCCATTATGGAACATTAGCGAGAAGTAAGAAATACATGCCATTCCGTTATTATTATTTTTTATATAGTAGTTTTTATGTTACGAAAAAATATTTAAAGCAAATGTTACTGAAGCGATATTACACATATATTTTTTCAGATTTTTCCGGCTAACCACAGCTGAGCAATTAATCTTTGAAAAAACACCATTTCACAGGCTAATTCAATCTAAGCGCCTTAATAGAAAGCTACAATAATAAAAACAAGAAGACAGAATACTCACTTATCCCAATCCCAATGCCGAACGTAGAAACGACCTTCTTGATAAAGTTGAGCGTGTGGGGAGTGACTGTTGCGTCGGCGACGGCGGCGTGGTGGTGGAACGCGACCACGTAACACTTGGCCAGCCCCGCGCGCAGCTGACGCAGCACCTCCTCGTACCAGTTCTCACGGAACCATACCATCTGGCAATGGACAATAATTTAGATTTTTCAAATTCCCGACGTCAATGAAAGACTGATGATTTTCAAACAGCTAATTAAAATACATGAAGAGAGTCTGAGACGTAGCCGCTGATTCACAGGATTCCTCGACGACGAATCAATTCATTCATATTCGATTCTGCATTATGGTTGTCATTCTTGGCCTAGTATCTACCGATATCTATTATTATAAGTTACTTTCATTGTGAAGCTAAAATAATAATGTTTCAAAATATTGTTAAACTATAGACCCTTATCGGGTATGTATTATTAAGTTTTGTTTCGGAAGTGGTTTTAAATTTATAGTGTGTGTTATATTTTCTAATCGTTATTTATATTTGTTTTAGGTCTTATGTTTTACCAATAAACTATAAACTATTATCAATGCCGGGCTGACTATAGCAGCTGATAGTCCTAACTCGCCTTGAAAATGCCTTCCGTGTGAAGTTAAAACTAATTAAACTAGTCGACTAGACCGACAAATAACAAATGAGTGTTCCCGTAAACATATTTATAATAAAAATACCTTTAATTTCTAGCTAAAAATAACCGTACTGAAACCAGTTAACTGACCTGATCCACGATGCCCTCGAGTGAGGAGAGCACAGTGGGGTGTATTTCGCGCTGCAACTGCATTATCTTCGAGCAGCGACACATGGGCAGCGTGGCCTTGATCGGCCCCGTCTCTCCCGTAGTCGAGCTGCTGGACGACGATGCGCTCTCTGGCACTTTGGTGCCAGTCTGTGGGGAACAAAAATCCTAATATATTAAAAAATAAAGTCCCATGCCGCGTCTGTCTGTCCGCAATAAACTCAAATACTTTTCACCAATGGGCAGGGCGGGCCATGAAGGTTTTGGTGTATAATTTGCGCGGGCGAAACCGCGAGCTAGCATCAATAATCATTTCGAAATGGGCAACAAAAGACCAAATTTCGACGCCTTGTAAAACGTCAAATGAAATTAAAAAAAAACATTACATTCATATCACATTAAATTTGGAAAACTATACGATAAACGGTTCTGTGCCATTACGTCATAAAAATAGACTTCTATAGAAAAAAAAAACATAAAACAGGAGTGATAGAGTGAATAATAAGGCAAAACTCACCGCGGAGGTGGTTGGTTGTGGTATGTGCGCCGCTATGTTCTCAGCGGTCTTGTGTCTCTCGCGTTGTTCGATCTTCAGCGTCAAATACAGCGTCCGGATGGGGAAATATACAGCTTGTGGGAACAGTCTGCCAACCTTAAAACAAAATTACAATATTCAGTTTTATGGTTTCCAGTTATTACTGGCAGAACGAACGACCATACATATAACCTATTATTTCGCATAGTCTTGACACTAAACCACAACCTCAATATCATGGCTAATTAAAGCCACAAATAACAAGTTGAGTTGGTAACCATATTTGCTCAAAAATTTCAAAACTTGTGTATATGTAGCTCAAAAAAATCTACATATTTTTATTTTATTTTATTTATTAGGAAAACTAGGACATTTCAATCAAAATCAAATTTTACAAAGCAGTTAACTATATTATTAGACCAAACAGTGCCGAATATGTATAAAGTATTAATAAACTTAAGACTACGTGTGTTGACAAACATTGATGATTATTGAATAGTAGCACATCACTTTAAGTACATTAATTATATCCTTTAAAAAAATAATTCAACAAGAACAAAAATAAAAATAAAATAAATTCATACATTTCATTAATTATATCCTTTAAAAAATAATTCAACAAGAACAAAAATAAAAATAAAATCATACATTTCATTGAAGACAAGGTTAAGACTTCTGTTTCATAATCAATTTTGTACAAACTTTGCTTTTAGTAGCCATCAGAGAGTTGGAAAAAATGTCAATATCTGAAAAGTTATTGTTATAATTTACCAAACATCGATGAAAGAAGTTATTTCGAGTATAGTTCTTGCGAAACAGCGGTGGTACTAAAATGTTAAGTTTGCGAGAGGGGCGAACTGGAAGTCGAGCTTTAGTTATGAAATTAATTTTAGAAAGTAGTGTAGAGGAGTCGATAAGGTTATTTACAATTTTGTGTAAGAACGCTATGTCGAATTGGGTTCGGCGGTTTTGAAGAGATAGGATTTTATAACTATTAAGGGAGTCATCATATGAGAAGTCTGTTATATATTAAAACACATAACTTACATGGCTCAACAAGTTGAGTATGACATTGCCGTCGTACTGCACCAGGCAAGCCAGCAGCTGCGGGATCCACGGCAGCCACTGCACCGGCGGCACTCCCACTGAGTACTTGTCTAAAGCTTCCGCTAGGCTGTTCTTCTCGTCATCGAAACTCAGCATCCATAGGACCTGCAGATTAAAAGTATGAGAATGAGATTCTGATATCATCTTCTCTTTACCGTATCTCATTTTTAATTGTCCTGTCTTAGCTATGATGATTTAATAGTCGTTAAGTTTCCTGAGATTTTGTAAGCAATTTTCTTATTTTTTCTTTCCGTAAAAACCTTCTACAGAGTATTAGAAAACTAAAACAAAGATGAATGAATCGGTAAAGTTATTCCCAAGTCATGGAGTGACCGAAGAAAATAGCGATTCAAGATAGAAGATACATAACAGTTTACAAATTAGCATAGACAAGAACGACATGAGACAAATAAAAAAAAATAACATGACCATAATCTTTTAGATCTTACCTTAGCGCAATACTTTCTCGACTTGGACTCATTCTGATGGCGGCACGCGTGCAGGAAGCACGTCATGGCCGACACTCCCACGTTAATCTGCCGAGGGTCTCTAATGAAGATCTGCTCCAAGTAGTCTCCCCAAAGGGCCCAGGCCTTCACCAGTGTGTCGTGCAACTGAACAGCCGCAGCGAACGCCTTATTGGCATCTTCTGAACGTCCCAACTGGGCTAACAAAAGCCCTTTGAACGCGTAGAATTCTGCCGTCATCTCCTTTGTGAAATACTTGAAGTTTGTCGACTCTATCATATCTAAGCCCTCTTGCAGTTCGTCTTTCCCTTCCGTCCAGGACATTTGAATGTGACATTTGACCTGCTGTCTGATCTTTTGGAAGCAGTCCACTATGGGAACGCTTGGTATCGTGTATATACGATGTAGGGAGTCGAGGCACACGCCCGACAGGTTGTGTTTTCGTGCGATCTTTGCAAAGTGTATAATCGCCTGGAAAAAAAATATTATATTGTACTGTTTTAAATCCCATAAAGTGTCAACAAGTTAATAAGAAATTAACATGAAATATGAATTTATTAGCTGCGACCTGGGGTTCCGCTCCCATGGGAATTTAGAGATAAAGAGAACCCTGTGTTATTCCAGGTTTCATTCTGTGTATCAAACATCGAAATAAAAACTGGTAGTGGTGCTGGCGCCACGTGAAGATGGCGCCCCAGTGCGACAGCGGGTCGCACACTACGGGCAGGCGGTTGTGACGTCTTCACTATATATGTAGATTGTCACCTGCGCACTGGCGTGCACGCCGAGCATGCTGGGGTGCGAGGCGTGCTCGGTCTGGTTGTCGTAGTGCGAGGCGATGAACTGGTAGTGGTGCTGGCGCCACGTGAAGATGGCGCCCCAGTGCGACAGCGGGTCGCACACTACGGGCAGGCGGTTGTGACGTCTTCACTATATATGTAGATTGTCACCTGCGCACTGGCGTGCACGCCGAGCATGCTGGGGTGCGAGGCGTGCTCGGTCTGGTTGTCGTAGTGCGAGGCGATGAACTGGTAGTGGTGCTGGCGCCACGTGAAGATGGCGCCCCAGTGCGACAGCGGGTCGCACACTACGGGCAGGCGGTTGTGACGTCTTCACTATATATGTAGATTGTCACCTGCGCACTGGCGTGCACGCCGAGCATGCTGGGGTGCGAGGCGTGCTCGGTCTGGTTGTCGTAGTGCGAGGCGATGAACTGGTAGTGGTGCTGGCGCCACGTGAAGATGGCGCCCCAGTGCGACAGCGGGTCGCACACTACGGGCAGGCGGTTGTGACGTCTTCACTATATATGTAGATTGTCACCTGCGCACTGGCGTGCACGCCGAGCATGCTGGGGTGCGAGGCGTGCTCGGTCTGGTTGTCGTAGTGCGAGGCGATGAACTGGTAGTGGTGCTGGCGCCACGTGCAGTGCGACAGCCAGCTTGTGACGACGCGCACTGGCGTGCACGCCGAGCATGCTGGGGTGCGAGGCGTGCTCGGTCTGGTTGTCGTAGTGCGAGGCGATGAACTGGTAGTGGTGCTGGCGCCACGTGAAGATGGCGCCCCAGTGCGACAGCGGGTCGCACACTACGGGCAGGCGGTTGTGACGTCTTCACTATATATGTAGATTGTCACCTGCGCACTGGCGTGCACGCCGAGCATGCTGGGGTGCGAGGCGTGCTCGGTCTGGTTGTCGTAGTGCGAGGCGATGAACTGGTAGTGGTGCTGGCGCCACGTGAAGATGGCGCCCCAGTGCGACAGCGGGTCGCACACTACGGGCAGGCGGTTGTGACGTCTTCACTATATATGTAGATTGTCACCTGCGCACTGGCGTGCACGCCGAGCATGCTGGGGTGCGAGGCGTGCTCGGTCTGGTTGTCGTAGTGCGAGGCGATGAACTGGTAGTGGTGCTGGCGCCACGTGAAGATGGCGCCCCAGTGCGACAGCGGGTCGCACACTACGGGCAGGCGGTTGCGCCACGTCTTCACTATCGCCTTCATGTCGTGGAGTGACGTCGGCCGACTGTGGAGAAGGCCCTGCAAAACAGTTTATAAATCTCAATTTATGTGGTTTGTCCGTATACTAGCTATTGCCTGCAGCTTCGACCGCGTGAATTTTCTACGGGAACATTACTTTTTCTCAGGATGAAAGGATGATTATGTCCTTCTCAGTACTTCTAACTTGGCTAAAAAAAAAATCAGAAACATTGGTTCAGTAAATAGAGCGTAAAGAGGTACCAAACAAACTCACTTTGGCATTTATAATATACGTTAGAATAGTATAGGATTTATTATTGTAAAGTAGCATAAGATCTCACAGTATGTATCTGCGCGGCCTCGCTGAGCTCCATGAGCTGCTGCGCGGCCCGCAGCAGCGGCAGGTGCGCGTGCGACACGAGGCGCGGCAGACGTCGCCACTCGCGCAGACACTGCGCCGCCGCGGCCTCCGCGTGACGCTCCACGCCGTTGATCTGCTGCTCGCCACCGCGCAGGTGCACTAGCCTGATGTTAAGTAGTACAAGATCTCACAGTGTGTATCTGCGCGGCCTCGCTGAGCTCCATGAGCTGCTGCGCGGCCCGCAGCAGCGGCAGGTGCGCGTGCGACACGAGGCGCGGCAGACGTCGCCACTCGCGCAGACACTGCGCCGCCGCGGCCTCCGCGTGACGCTCCACGCCGTTGATCTGCTGCTCGCCACCGCGCAGGTGCACTAGCCTGATGTTAAGTAGTACAAGATCTCACAGTGTGTATCTGCGCGGCCTCGCTGAGCTCCATGAGCTGCTGCGCGGCCCGCAGCAGCGGCAGGTGCGCGTGCGACACGAGGCGCGGCAGACGTCGCCACTCGCGCAGACACTGCGCCGCCGCGGCCTCCGCGTGACGCTCCACGCCGTTGATCTGCTGCTCGCCACCGCGCAGGTGCACTAGCCTGATGTTAAGTAGTACAAGATCTCACAGTGTGTATCTGCGCGGCCTCGCTGAGCTCCATGAGCTGCTGCGCGGCCCGCAGCAGCGGCAGGTGCGCGTGCGACACGAGGCGCGGCAGACGTCGCCACTCGCGCAGACACTGCGCCGCCGCGGCCTCCGCGTGACGCTCCACGCCGTTGATCTGCTGCTCGCCACCGCGCAGGTGCACTAGCCTGATGTTAAGTAGTACAAGATCTCACAGTGTGTATCTGCGCGGCCTCGCTGAGCTCCATGAGCTGCTGCGCGGCCCGCAGCAGCGGCAGGTGCGCGTGCGACACGAGGCGCGGCAGACGTCGCCACTCGCGCAGACACTGCGCCGCCGCGGCCTCCGCGTGACGCTCCACGCCGTTGATCTGCTGCTCGCCACCGCGCAGGTGCACTAGCCTGATGTTAAGTAGTACAAGATCTCACAGTGTGTATCTGCGCGGCCTCGCTGAGCTCCATGAGCTGCTGCGCGGCCCGCAGCAGCGGCAGGTGCGCGTGCGACACGAGGCGCGGCAGACGTCGCCACTCGCGCAGACACTGCGCCGCCGCGGCCTCCGCGTGACGCTCCACGCCGTTGATCTGCTGCTCGCCACCGCGCAGGTGCACTAGCCTGATGTTAAGTAGTACAAGATCTCACAGTGTGTATCTGCGCGGCCTCGCTGAGCTCCATGAGCTGCTGCGCGGCCCGCAGCAGCGGCAGGTGCGCGTGCGACACGAGGCGCGGCAGACGTCGCCACTCGCGCAGACACTGCGCCGCCGCGGCCTCCGCGTGACGCTCCACGCCGTTGATCTGCTGCTCGCCACCGCGCAGGTGCACTAGCCTGATGTTAAGTAGTACAAGATCTCACAGTGTGTATCTGCGCGGCCTCGCTGAGCTCCATGAGCTGCTGCGCGGCCCGCAGCAGCGGCAGGTGCGCGTGCGACACGAGGCGCGGCAGACGTCGCCACTCGCGCAGACACTGCGCCGCCGCGGCCTCCGCGTGACGCTCCACGTTGTTGATCTGTTGCTCGCCGCCCGCGCAGATGCACAGGTAGCCGCGGTACAGATTCACCAGCCATGCTATGATAAATATAAGATTTATTCTCAACCATTTACATTTTCTAAAGAAATTAAGGGCTAGGCCCTAAGGTTTGACTGTAAGACAATGCTTTTAGCAGTAAGTCCACCTTTTGTACTTTACTTTTGTATGTGTGTACAATAAAGTTTAAATAAATAAATAAAGCATACAACAGTTGTTACGCCATAGAGGAAAAACTCGGTTGATTGTGTCCATAGACTTTTTGTGAAATGTGACTTTACAATAAAGCGTCTGTACCTCAAGTGTCTCCCGGATTTTTATTGCATTCCCGCTGAGCATCCCAACTACAGTAACAATACAAATGTACAAGTATAAAACAAAATTGAAAGGACAAATTCAGTCTTAGGACCATACCATCTCGGAAAAGAGAAGGAAAAGTCCGTTTGTTAGATGTCCGACAATATTCCGGCCATTTTTATTAAAACATGTGCTGATGAGCTATGTGTTCCTTTGCATATATTGTTTTGTAAGTCAATCGCGACTGGCAAATTCCCAACATTATGGAAAATTGCTCATATAATACCGATCTTTAAATCTGGTGACAAAACCTTGTGTCAGAATTACAGAGCAATCAGTATACTGTCATGTTTTGCCAAGATTCTTGAAAGCACTGTGTATGATGTCATGTATAGCTATATAAAGCCTTATTTGCACCCTCAGCAACATGGTTTTGTGTCCCATAAATCAACCACATCTAACTTGCTAGAATACAAAAATTACCTGTGTAATGCTTTCGCTAAAAGATTACAAGTGGATTCTATTTACACAGATTTTACGAAAGCATTTGATAAGGTAAATCATAGAAAGTTATGTATTAAACTGGCGGGTTATGGGATACACGGCAACCTGTTGCGATGGATTCAGTCATACCTAAGTCGAAGAAGCCAGCTTGTTGCAGTTAGAGGTTATCTTTCCACACCTGCTACAGTCACATCCGGCGTACCACAAGGAAGTCATCTAGGGCCACTACTATTCGTTATATTCATTAACGACTTAGTAGAAAAACTTTCTTGTCCAAGTCTTCTTTATGCAGATGACTGTTTGTAATATATTGGGTAAAACTAAACGCAGGCGTTTCGCATTGCTGCCGCCAGAGGGCGTTCGGGGTTTTCACACTGCTAGCGTGGATGGCGTCGTGTGTAGTCCGCCTTTGCATTGTCCCGGGCGATATCGGTTTGATTTTAATACGCGGAGCGGTCTCGCGTCTTTTGCTTGTTGTTTAGTTTGAGTGATAATTGTGAATTTCCTGTTTGTTAAATAACTATTGAATTTGTGTTTGTGAAAAACTCTGTTATTGTGACTTTTTCTTGTGAGAGGTGAAACGTGGCTGGCTGTTCACATCTGGCTGTTCCCGAGTGAAACTACGGGAAGAAATCTATTTATTTGTCCTGGGGAATTGAGATCTCAAGGGTTAGGTAGGGTGATTAGGAATTCCCCCTTCCCGAAGACACTCAAGTTTGGATCCGAAGAGAAAGAAGATTTAGCTTGGTAAGTGTTTTTTAAGTGTAATTAATTTATAGGTTAGGTTATCATATAGGGCCCTGTAGCTCCCTTCATAAGCTACGGTGGTAGCAGACTGCGTATAGCTTAAGTTAGATTCTAGTCGGACAAGCGTGGTGTCGCGTGGAGATTTTTTCCGGTACTTAATTTTACCGGTAGATTTTTTCCCGGTAAAGTTCCGGTACAGAATTCTTCCCGCCGCTTCGTTTGTCCGGATTCTCTCTGCCACATTTTCTGGCAGCAGAGCGTAGTTGCTCTGCACATTTTCTGGTAGCAGAGCGTAGTTTATCTACCCTCTATTTGTTCGTTTGTAAAAAATAATTAATTGTTTGTAAAAATTATTAGATTTTTCTTAGTTTGTTTGTATAAGAATATTTGTAACCTTTTTTGTATTTGTTTGCGGTTTGTACCGTGCGTTCCGGGTTTGTGCCATTCTCCTACTTACCGCGGTTCTTCGTGTAGTTGCTTGATTTTGTTGTTTTTTATTTACCTTTTGTTATTTTTTGTTTGTGACTTGACGCGATGGCGAAGGCCTCCAATGCTAGGGCGACACTCGCCAACGAATTGAGATGGTTTGTGACGGCCGGAGGACTCCTGTCCCGGAAGGACAGGGAGGGCGCCATACTGCTAAGAGCGGATCACCTCCACTCACGATTGATTAGCGCGGAAGCGGCCATGGCGGCGCTTACCGAAGCCGATCTTACCCCGGAGGCCTACGCAGGTCACATGGCGGACATGGACCAGATCCTGAGTCTGCACGATGATATCGCGGAGGCGGTGACCGCAATAAGGGCGAGACAGGCTGGCGGACCAGCCCCTCGCACACCTGTTAGACAGGAAGGACCAGCGGTTACTGGTCGGCTCCCCACCCTTCAGCTGTCCCACTTTGGGGGTAGGATGGAGGAGTGGGTAGCATATAAAAATATGTTTGAGTCCCTGGTCGTAGCACGACAGGATTTGTCGAAGGCCCAGAAGATGGCCTACCTCCTCTCCACTCTTGAGGATGAAGCGCGGTCGCTCATCCAGCACCTCCGGGTGGAGGACGACCAGTACGACACGGCTTGGGAGTTATTGAACTCCCGCTATCAAAACTTACGTTTGTTAGCGGATGCGCACGCCGCACAGTTGATGGCCCTGCCCAAGGTGGCCAACAGGGCACAGTTGCGCCTGCAGTTGCTCACGCCCGTTACAGTGGCCTGTAACGCGCTCCGCACACTGGGGCTGCCGGTGGACCAATGGTCTTTTTTGTTGGTGCACATTGTATTGGGCAAATTGCCCAATGACATCCGCTCGCGGTTTGAGCGCGAAAATGCGGAGCGGGATAGCACCACCCTACCAACATTCACTGACTTGGTGAAGTTTTTGGAGTTTGAGGCACGGGCTGCTGAGAATACCATGACGGACTCAGCGCCATCCAGAGCGCCTGAACGTAGGCCCTTGGAACCCTCATGGCGAGGGAAGCCCCCACAGGGACGGCAACCGCCACCGCGTGGAGCTGGTGTGCGGGTTGCACACACGGCAGCAGTCGCGGGGGACGCGGACTGCCTGCAATGTGGCCGGATGGGCCACAGCCTGCTGCAATGCAGGGACTGGCAGAGACTGCCAGTACAAGATCGGCGCCGCATGGCAAGGCGGCATGAACTATGCTTTTACTGTTTGGGCAGTCACTATGCACGTGACTGTCCCAGGGCCATACCATGCAGTGCATGCCGTGGGCTGCACCACGTGATGCTCTGCATGAACCGGAACGGGGATGGCCCCCGGTTGTTGAGGCAGGGGTCCCCTATGGGCGGGGGCGCTCCTGCGCGAAGCCCTCCACCATCGGACGGAGGACGCGGCTTCGCTCGTCGCACCCCCCTCGGGAGGGGTCGCGTACCTGCGCGGGTCTTGGCGGACCGGGACCACGCGCCCCAAGGTCATGGCCAGTATGTGGCTGGCCAGGCCCCGGATGGGGCCCCCATGGGCGGGGGCCCTAGATCGGACGTGAGAGTGGGGACACCCCCCTCCACGCGGGTTACCAATACCCAACACATGCAGCCGCAGCGGTTTTCTCCGCCGCTGCACGAGTACCCACGGCTGGAGCACCACCCGCCGTACCATATGTATGGCCGGGCCGCGGGTTATGCCCCCCCTCAGATGGGGATGTGCACTCGCCCGCCATATTATCCGGGTCAGTGGCGCGCCCCTGGTTTGGAGAGAGTGGGGAGCCCGTAACTAGCTTGCTCCCTTGCTGGGACAGAGCCGCGGACGGTTCTGCTCCCTACCGCGGTGGTCCGCGTATGGGGTCGTAGGGGGAAGCCATTAATTTGAGAGCTCTGTTGGACTCAGGGGCTCAAAGCAGTTTGGTTACCACTCGAGTGGCACACCAGTTAGGTTTAGTCGTGGAAGACTCGCCTGTGCCACTTCTTGGAGTTGGTGGCATACAAGTGAAGTGTCTGACGGGCCAGACACTTGTCACCTTTTCTTCGCTGAAGTCCTCCACAATGAGGATCACGACTTCGGCTATGGTAATGGATACCATTGCGGGTTGGCACCCCTCGACAGACATACCGCCGGGTGTGTTGTCTTTGGTTTCGGGTCTGGATTTGGCCGACCCCTTTGTCTTTCATCCCGGCCCAGTGGACTTGCTCCTGGGCTCGGACGTATTGGGTTGGATTTTGTTGGGTACACAGAAGGCTCTGGGTTCGTCTTCACTGATGGCAGTGTCTACGATTTTTGGTTTTGCCCTGATGGGCCCTGTGTTTGATAATGGCACCGCGGAGGAGCCACCGGTTGTCGCATCTGCGTCCTTGGCCAAGACCATGCAAAGGTTTTGGGAGGTGGAGGAGCCACCTATGAGTTCCAGGATGGATCCGGAACACGCTGAGTGCGAAGCCCTTTTTCGATCAACCACGGAGAGGTTGCCCTCCGGTCGGTTTGTAACTAGGTTACCCTTTGTTGCCTCTCGTCCTAGCCTAGGGCAAAGTAGGGCGCTTGCGGAGAAACGACTGCTGTCCATGGAGCGACGTATGCAGCGTGACCACGTACTTCGCGATAAATATATTGAATTTATGCGCGAGTACGAGGATTTGGGTCACATGTCTCCGGCTCGAGTTGATTGGAGCTCAACTGAGCATTATTTTTTGCCCCACCACGCGGTGGTGAAGGCCTCAACGGGCAAGTTGCGGACTGTCTTTGATGGGTCCGCACCCACTTCGAACGGAGTTTCGTTGAATCTATGTTTGCATTCAGGTCCCAAATTGCATAGGGACATAATTGACATCATCTTGAACTTTAGAAGACATCAAGTGGTTTTTGGCGCGGACATCCGGATGATGTTCCGCCAGACAGTCATACATCCTGAGGACAGGCGATTCCAGTTGATACTCTGGCGTGAGCGCCCTGAGGATCCTGTGACGGTGTATGAACTCAATACAAACACGTATGGTTTGAAATCTAGTCCCTATATCGCCATCAGATCATTGCTTGAATTGGCAGAGCGGGAACGGATCCGCTTTCCCCGTGGGGCTTCCGTGCTGTCACGTGACTTGTATGTTGATGACGTGTGCACCGGAGCCCAAAGTATTGAGGAGGCCCTCCTACTGCGGGATGAATTGATTGAAATATTGAAGACAGGTGGCTACGAGCTACGTAAGTGGTTGTCTAATGAGCCTAAAGTTCTAGAAGGGATCCCGGAGGATCACCAACAGAACCCTCACCTGTTTGAGGATGTGGATGATCCCAACAGGATAGCGGTGCTGGGCATGCAGTACCAGCCGCTAACCGATATTTTTACATTCCAAGTGGACTTGGAAATACCAAAGGTCTGGACTAAGAGAACGGTGTTGTCCGTAATAGCCCGTATGTTTGATCCAAGCGGTTGGATCAGTCCAGTGATATTCTCTGCGAAGTGTCTTCTTCAGAGACTTTGGACTTTGGGCGTCTCGTGGGACGAGCCGCTGTTTGGTCCTCCATTGGATGATTGGCTCGAGTTGTTTTCATCGATTAAGGAAGTCAATCGGATTGCCTTGCCTCGTCGAATATTGCCCCCGGGAAATATCGAGCCAGCCTGCATGGCTTTTGTGACGCGTCGGAGCGAGGCTACGCCGCGTCAGTCTATATGCGGACAGTTGACGCCGATGGCCGGGTCAATGTCTCGCTTTTGTTAGGGAAGAGCAAGGTCGCCCCCATCAGGACTAGGCTGACTATTCCCAAGCTTGAGTTGAGTGGAGCTCACCTTCTCTCTAAATTGTTGCATCACGTTGCCAGTGAGCTGGCGGCCACGGTCGAGATACGGGACATCTTCGCCTGGTCGGATAGCCAGGTCGCGCTTGCATGGTTGCGCGCGGCCCCACATACCTTGGAGGTTTTTGTTGGAAACAGGGTTTCCCAAATTCAAAATATTGGAATTGATATAACATGGAGACATGTGCCGGGAGAGCTTAACCCAGCGGACTGTGCTTCCCGAGGTTGTACGGCACCAGAATTGGTGTCACACCCGCTCTGGTGGGGTCCAGAGTGGCTGATGGGATCAGAAACATCTTGGCCTGTCTGTCAGACAGATGTTACTTCTTTGAGTTTGACTGGGCTCCGTGTACATGCTGTATTCGCTGAGACGACGTCGGAGCCGGATTGGCTACTTGCTCGGTATAGCAGCTTGGATAAGCTTCTGGGTGTTACCAGTTGGATTAAGCGTTTCATACATAATTGTAGAAACCCACAGGCAAAGCGGTTGGAGCCGATTGCAGGTGCAGAAGAGCGCCGGAGCGCATTGTTGCATTGGGTCCGTGTCGTGCAGACCGGACGGTTTGAGTCAGAGCTTCGTATCTTGCGCGACTCACGCGCTAAGTTGAAGGGCGCGGTCGCTCGTTTGAACCCGTACATCGACTCGGATGGGCTTCTTCGGGTTGGAGGCAGGCTCCGGAAGGCGGATCTTCCATATGAGACTCGCCATCCTCTGTTGTTGCCCAAGGGCGGACCCTTGGTGCAGCTTTTGGTGTCTGATCGACACATTCGTAACGCCCATGCTGGGTGCAATGCTTTGTTGGCTATCTTGCAACGCGAGTTTTGGATTTTGTCAGCCCGAAGAGCAATCCGTAGTGTTCTGTTTCGATGTATTGCATGTTATAGGTTGAAGGCATCCACGATGCAACCACAGATGGGTGATTTGCCCGCTGATCGAATCCGACCTTCGAGACCGTTTGACGGCGTTGGAACCGATTTTGCCGGTCCCTTTTCGATCAAGGCTTCTCCCTTTCGTAATGCCCGTATTGTGAAGGGCTATTTGTGTGTATTTGTTTGTTTGGCCACCAAGGCTGTCCATTTGGAGGTGGTATCGGCTCTGACTACGGAGGCCTTCGTCGCCGCGTTGGATCGCTTTGTTTCGCGTCGAGGTCTACCTTCCCTTATTAGGTCTGACAATGGCACAAACTATAAAGGAACTGTAAATTATCTTAAGGATGTTTCTGTGTTTATTGATAAAAATTGTACTAGTTTAAGTCAAATTGCTGCCCAAAGGGGAATAACCTGGAAGTTTAGTCCCCCAAGTTGCCCCCATTGGGGAGGGATTTTTGAAGCGGCTGTGAAATCCGCAAAGACCCACCTCCGCCGCATTATCGGAGAAACGGCTCTAACTTTTGAAGAGCTGGCCACAGTGTTTTGTAAAGTTGAGGCGGTCCTCAACTCTCGTCCTCTCTGTCCGCTATCTCCAGATCCAAATGACTTGGAAGCTCTCACCCCTGGTCATTTTTTGGTGGGAGGGCCGTTGAATGCCCTGCCCGAATACCCGTGGAAGGATGAACGCGTATATCGGTTGTCGCGTTTTCAAATGTTGCAGCAAATGAGCCAGGACTTTTGGCGTCGCTGGTCGCTTGAATATTTGCATTTGCTGCAGCAAAGAGTGAAGTGGACAGACAGGACTGAGCCTCCCAGGGAGGGTGATTTAGTATTGTTAAAAGAGGCAAATTTGCCCTCATTGCTTTGGCGACGAGCTCGCATATTACGTTTGATTCTTGGCGGAGATGGCACTCCGCGTGTGGCTGAGGTGTTGGTCGACGGTTCGATTTTAAGGAGAGGTGTGACCTCTCTCGCCCGCCTTCCCGTAGAGTAAGCTAGCGGTCTGCTTCTCAGACCGGGACGGGGGGATGTTTGTAATATATTGGGTAAAACTAAACGCAGGCGTTTCGCATTGCTGCCGCCAGAGGGCGTTCGGGGTTTTCACACTGCTAGCGTGGATGGCGTCGTGTGTAGTCCGCCTTTGCATTGTCCCGGGCGATATCGGTTTGATTTTAATACGCGGAGCGGTCTCGCGTCTTTTGCTTGTTGTTTAGTTTGAGTGATAATTGTGAATTTCCTGTTTGTTAAATAACTATTGAATTTGTGTTTGTGAAAAACTCTGTTATTGTGACTTTTTCTTGTGAGAGGTGAAACGTGGCTGGCTGTTCACATCTGGCTGTTCCCGAGTGAAACTACGGGAAGAAATCTATTTATTTGTCCTGGGGAATTGAGATCTCAAGGGTTAGGTAGGGTGATTAGGAATTCCCCCTTCCCGAAGACACTCAAGTTTGGATCCGAAGAGAAAGAAGATTTAGCTTGGTAAGTGTTTTTAAGTGTAATTAATTTATAGGTTAGGTTATCATATAGGGCCCTGTAGCTCCCTTCATAAGCTACGGTGGTAGCAGACTGCGTATAGCTTAAGTTAGATTCTAGTCGGACAAGCGTGGTGTCGCGTGGAGATTTTTTCCCGGTACTTAATTTTACCGGTAGATTTTTTCCCGGTAAAGTTCCGGTACAGAATTCTTCCCGCCGCTTCGTTTGTCCGGATTCTCTCTGCCACATTTTCTGGCAGCAGAGCGTAGTTGCTCTGCACAGGGTTCAGGGTCTTAAAATTTTTACAACTGTTAACGATGTCTCTGATGCATATAAGCTGCAAAATGACCTACTTGTACTCTCCGACTGGTGTCGTCAGAATCAAATGTATCTTAATGTCGACAAATGCTTCATCATAACATTCACGAGAAAGACCAATGCAATAATCTTTGACTACTCATTGAACGGTGATATACTCAACCGTAAACACGTCGCAAAAGACCTTGGTGTTTTGTTTGACAGCAAACTTTCATTTCATGATCACTATGATTACCTGGTTGAGCGTTGTTCAGGGTTACTCGGTTTTGTATGCAGAATTACTAAAGACTTCAAAAAGATTAAAACATTTATACATTTATATTATTCTCTTGTACGTAGTATTCTTGAGTATAACTCTGTGATTTGGTCCCCCTTTTACAATGTTCATAGCGATCGAATTGAAGGAATCCAAAGACGTTGCTTGAAAGTCCTCAGCTATCGATGCGGCATGGGTCGACGGTTGTCTTCCTACACGGAACGCTTAAAATATTTCCATGTAACTCCTCTGGGAATACGTCGTGATTTTGCCAGTTTGGTACTGCTGTACAAGATCATTCACCATCTCCTAGATTCTCCAAATCTTCTTTCTTTGCTTAACTTTAACACTCACTTTCGGTCTCGTAATCGAAATTATAATGCATTTACCCTGCAGGTTTACACAAATAATACGTCATATTACAACCCAATGGTTAGAATGTGTCGCCAGTACAATGAAATCCTTGTATCGAACAGAGATATTGATATTTATCACTTTTCACTATATAAGTTCAGGCGGCAAATATTAATAATAATAATAATAATCTTTATTTATTCTTCTCCACAAAAACAGTTGAAAATACAAAATACATAGGTACATGCTAATTAGGTGCTAAGAATTTGTGGAGAACTGGTGCCTGTACTAGGTATCCGAAGAACCTGTATTACAGGACACCAGGTCTCCCCTTTAGATTAAAGGACTAGGCTTATGTTAATTAGTTTATTGATTTACAAAAAAGAATAGAATAATCGTGGAGTGTGCGAAAAATATAACATATACATACTAATGACTGGGCAAAAACAAAAGAAAATTTTGAGATTAAGCCAACGCAATGAATAATTCCTCCGTTTCATCATATGTCAAAGTTTGCAACCATTGCCTTACTTGTTTTTTACAGTTAAATTTATTAAGGTCAAAAATTCTGATAGTAGAATGAATTTTTTTGTAAAGAAAAGGTCCAAGAAAGTAGAAAAATCTGGTTAAAAATTCTGTTAGGACTAGGGGAACATTTAATATTAGTCTGTTATTTCTAGCAAGTAGTTGAGGAGTGTAGGGAAGACATGAGTGTTGTTGATTTATCACAGCAAGAACAAAAAGCTTTCTCACTGATAGTACGTCACAAAACTCATACAGTTCTGTTGTGGGAAATCTAAAGGGTTTAAAAGTGCAGACCTTCAAGACGGCTCTCTGGGCTCTTTCGACAGAGAGGATATGGGTTTTAGCTGCACCACCCCAAGAAGTGATGCAGTAGGCAATAATGGATTGGCATAAGGCCAGGTACGTCATACGCAGAACATTTGGGTCAGCTATGTGGCGGAGTTTTTTAAAGATGTAAATAAGTTTTCTGACTCGACTAGATAGTAACGCAATGTGGGGGACAAATGTTAAGTGCTGATCAATAGTGACGCCAAGATACTTAGTATTGCTTTTCATTTCTAATCTAGGGCAACAACACGAGTTATCATCACAATGAGATGTATTATGAGTATGTGCAATCAAATTATGTTCGGCAGGATTTGGTCGATTAAAGTTTCTAATGGTGAAGGCAATGTAGTTAGTCTTGTCGACGTTAAGAGTCAAAAAATTTTTATTAAGCCAATCCTGTACAAGGTTAAAACCTACCTGGGCCGCATTGAAAGTTTCGGTCCATGTTTTGCCTGTAAAAATGAGAGCTGTGTCGTCTGCAAAAGACACTATTTTGCCATTATGAAGAGAAAGATTACACAGGTCATTCATGTAGACCAAGAATAGGCATGGACCCAAAATACTCCCCTGTGGGACTCCATAAGTTACTTTTTGATCGGAGCTTATGAACGAACCAATCTTTACACGTTGAGTACGATCAGTTAGGTAATTTTTAAACATTTCCAACTGAGTACCCCTGACACCCATACTCTCCAGCTTAGTCAAAAGCAGCGGAATAGACACTGTATCAAAGGCCTTTCTAAAATCCAGGAACATAACTAAACACTTTAAACTGGAATCTAATGCCTTGGCTACAGTGGTGACTACGGTTTGAACTGCTTGGGAAGTGGATTTATTGGGTCTGAATCCAAATTGGTTTTCGGATAGAAGGGCATTTCGTTCAAGGTAATTCATTAGAGCCTTTTGTATAATACGTTCCAGGATTTTAGAAAGAGCCGTTAATAAACAAATTGGTCGAAAGTTATCCACGAGATCGTTGTCACCAGACTTGTGAATAGGATGGACCACTGCAATTTTGAAAGAGCTGGGAAAGATGCCTTTACTAATACATAGGTTACAGATGTACACAATTGCTGGAGTTAATTGTGTTCTATACTTTTTAAGAAGTTTAGATGAAATATTGTCCCAACCTGGGGCTGCGTCTGCCTTAAGCAGGGCTTGCATACCTGGTTAAAATTCTAAACCAGCTCACTCGATGCGCCATACATTTAAAAAAAGAGCGTTTTAAATCAGTTACGGTTGAGCAAAACCATATATTATTTCTGGTTATGTTCAAAGCGCGATATCATTTCAGTTCCTGTTCAAAATACCGGAAAGACCCAAAATATTTTGCTCTTTTCGACGATCGTGTTCTATCTCGCTCTAACTATGATTATTTCTCACTCTCGCTCGATATAAATCTAACCAATCTACACGCTGAGACTTGCAAATGCGTAAGTGAGATAAAACGCTGAGCCACGGAAATATGCGCTGAGCGATATACCCGTCCTTGTCACTCGCCCGCGCGGGATTAACCAGGTAATTTCCGCTCGCGAAACCGATTCAAAAGGGTTTTCACTCCGATCGTAATGGCCCGAGCGTTACTGCGTAACCAGGTCAAAACACTTATTTTTTAGGTTTTTTATTAACCGGTTTCAAGCCCTGGCCTTAAGAGAGTCAATAATACGACAGATATCATTTTCGTCGATATTAGTTAACACAAAGGAGTGTGAGGTAGATGGAGGTGCAGGTTTAGAGAATGAATATTTTGGAGCAATTTGTAATGCCAGAGTTTTCCCAACGTTGGAAAAATACTCGTTCACAAAGTTCACTGATTGTAAAGGAGTAGGTTTAATCGATAATAGAGATTCAGGTTGATTATTTTGTTTTTTCATATCAGTTGCACTTCGAATTGCTTCCCATAGTTTTTTAGAGTTGGAACCAGCCTTTTTTATTTCATTTCTGTCATACTGTCTTTTTAGCTTTTTGATTAAATTACCTAGATAGTTCCGATATCGTTTGTACGTGAGTTTGAGTGTATCATTATTAGGGTTTAGTTTTAGACTGCTATGCATGTTATCCCGATTTCGCATGCATCTTACTAATCCTGCAGTTATCCAGGGTTTTATTGCACGCTTGCGGCATGGAATAAAGTTGAGTTTAGAACAAGATGTTATACATCGATTCAAAGAGTTAATAAAATAAGATGTAGCGAAATCGGGATCACACGAGGCAAATAATGGAGCGAAGTCAATTTTATCAATTTCAATATCAAGTGATGGGTAGTTAATAGTGAGTTTTCTTACCCGATCCGTGCTAGATCTGTTAGTTGAGAGAGCAAGAAAAACTGGGTGATGGTCAGTTATAACGGTGTCAATTTTAAAAGTCAAAGCGGAAGAATTGGTCTTTATCATAATATGGTCGAGGCAAGAATCAATCCTTGTCGCGAAGTTGTGGCTTGGAAGAAGACCGTGAAATGCCAATAAATTTAAGTATTCTTGTGAATTATCCTCATAAATATTAGCTATATTTATATTTATGTCGCCAATAAGCAGTATATTTTTGAAGGAACTTAATTGAGTTAAGACATTGTCAAGAGATTTAAGAAAATTAGAAATGTTGCGGTAGGAGGGTGAACGGTATACCGCAATAATAACAGTGTGCTGTCCCAGTTTGATTATGACATTGTTAGAGTCGTTAAGGTTGTATGTCATTGTCACAGCATCAGATAGCGAATTGTTCACATATACGACTACTCCATCGTTTTGGATGGTGTTATTGGTACTAAGGTAATATGAGTAGCCATTTAGATGGGGACTAAGGGGGTTCGATAAGAGCCAACACTCGCTGAGTACGATAATGTCAAGATTAATGTTCAATCTAGTTAAAAGTATTTGAAGTTCAGAGAAATTAGCTGAAATGCTACGAATGTTTTGAGTTAAAATAGTAAGTGAGTTATTAGAGTGTTGAATTTCATTTGCAATTGCCTCTGGACTACAAATAGTAGCTCTGGATATCGAAACCTCATCAATTTGAGTTACAATATCGTCAATCGGAGTGAATTTTAAAGCTGAGTATATAGGGATGAAATATTGAGTTGACTAAAAGGAAATTATGTAGGACCGTGACAAAAATAAGCGAAATGAAAAATTTGCTACAGAGAGGCTTTTTGAGTAATGGACTAATTACAGTGTATTTTGGTATATATATTAAGACTAAGTGTGCATAGAAATATTTATTTTGTTTTATAGACGTGTGTTTAAAGTGATTCGGTGTTATAATAATTATTGAGTTGAATAGAAGATAATAATGTATTTTTATGACATAGATGCAGGAATATAAAGGCTTGAGTGGTAGTCTATTTCGGTTGCAATTTGTTACAAATTTTAAAACTAGGTATAAAATAAAATTAATACAATGAACTCGTGACGTATCAATAACACATATTGGTAAGAAATTGAGAAAAGTAAACAAATGGATAAGTAGAATCAAGCAAAGTTCAAGAAAGCTTGACACCAACAAGAAATAACCGACAAAAAACAAAACCCAAGATAGTCATTTTATCGGAAGAGCACTAAGATCCTCTTCGCATGTAATACGTATCTGCGGGAAGCCTTCCGATTTGCGCAGAAAAATCCGCCCATTGTGGGTCCAGCAGAACTTGTACCCCGCAGTCGCCGCAGTATTTCTAGCTAGGTAAAATAGCCTCTTTGTTTTGGGAGGCAAACTCTCCGAAACGTAAACTGGAATCGAGGGTCCGCTCAATTTCAGATTAGAGGTAGAAAATTTGTTGCTCGGATTTCCTCTATTATAGGTTTTAGTTGCCATTATAAGTTTATCCTTGATAATAGCATTATTCAAGTCTGCAACTATTGGTTTGTTATTCTCATTTTTGCTAGGTATTCTGTAGATATCTTTGATATCCGAGGCCTCTAAACTTATCTGGAGCGCTGACCCAGCGGCTCTTACAATGTTAACTAAATCCTCCTTAGTCTCATTCTTTTGGCTAGGGACATTACGTAGTTCGATAGAAGAGGACTTGAGCTGTCGTTCCATATTTTCAATTTTCGACTCAAGTGTTTTTATGTACTCACGGTCTTGCTTGCGTTCATCCTCCAACACACAAACTCGCGAGGCCATCTCATCATACATACGTTAATACATAAATTCTATCGAGTTGCGAATATCACTATTTTGTTCTTTTATCTCAGACATAGAACTAATTATTGTGTTAAGTTTGGCGTTTTGCTCCTGCTTCGATGCCGTGATTACATCTAGTAAATAATCTTTTAACTCAGCGAAATCGTCACGAGGGCGTTTAAAGCTCCTCAATGTCACATTATTATCTTGCGGTGCGGTTTCCAATGAGATAATACTTGGTGCCGAACCTGTCATAGGTGAATCCGGTGTAGTGTGCCTTAACATCGTCAAGTATATAGCTAAGAACCACAATTTTTTACTAAAGTAAACTGCTGTTATGTTATGTAAACAATGTAAGAATGAATCAAGTACAAGTACGTTTCTTCGTAGCGCACTCCCAATGCAGCTACGCCGTAGGCCGTCGTAGGTCGGTTGTTTCTTAGTAAAAACAGGTTATAGTCGATATGTGCTACGACACTCTCGTAGCAAGGTTCGTACTCGTTGCGGCTTGTATGGTGGGGATCGTAGCTTATGGACGCGTAGTCACAGCTGGCGGGCCCGGAGGAGTGAGCGGGACGAAAAATTACAGCCGTTTCTTCTCGCGGCGGTGAGGGCAGGTCCCCGCGCTCGCTATAGCTATCCGTGGCCTGTCAATCGGTCCGGTGCAGTGGAATATTTTTACAAAATTTATTATTCCGTTCAAGGAATTATCGCATTAACACAGATTCACTTAGCAATCAATTTCGCGTGCACTTATATTAAAATAGTATCGTAAATTTCGCGACACGTCCGCACTTAAACGAGGTTGCGAGGGAAGAGGATTAATACATCTTACAACGCAATACTTTTGTGACAAATGAAATTAACTGTTTTTTTTTTGCTCTGAAATTTATAACCTACATTGTTAATATTATTTTCTATTTCACTTCACTTTACTCTTTTTTCTATATTTTTTTTTTTTTTGTAAGCGTTTAGCCAATCATTTGAAAACTTGAAATATGTATCTCTAGTGTTTGTCAAATTGTTATCTTTTTCATTCAAAGTGTTTAGGCATACATATTTTTGGATTACGATTTAGATCAGCTCCTTAATCTAGATTATAAGTGCTTCAAGGATTGTAATCTGTTTTGTATGCTATTAAATAAATAAATAAATAAAAAGATGAATAAATAAATAAATATATACAAATCACACAGATGTTAGTGCAAAAAGGTCAGGGGCCCTATTTTTGAAAGTGTGACTCACCAAAAAAGCGTGAGCCGAATGATTTTTCATTCGATATCCATTATTCCGTATTTCTTTTTTTTTTTTTATTTCTGAATTGTCTATGTCGAATAATTCGCAACGAGTGGTCTAGACCACTCGTTTTCGTATGATTTGGTGGTCGAACGTTTTTTACGTCAAAATCATGAATGACATAGACAACCGGATACGGATATAGATGGAGTCTATAAGAATTTTCAATTATGCGTTCCGTTTAACGCTTACGTTCTCTTTGATTGAAAATTTACGAACATTTTTTTTACGATTCGTTACCGGTTCGGTTTTCGTTACGTAGAATGGACCAGAAATTATTTCTCGCATTATTTTCATATCACTGGCAACATTGCTAGACGAGTGATTTCAAAAATACGGCTTTTATGTTTTTAGTGACATAGTCGGACGAGTGCGACATAATAGTCTATTCGTTTTCAGCGGTATGTCATACTTTCAAAAATAGGGCCCCAGGTTATCATAGGTCCATATCATAATTTAAATCATCTTTAAATAGCGAAATGGCAAAATCCTATTAATGTAAGTTATTAAGTTATAGACCTTATCACGCACACATACTTGAAATCAGATTTTTTTATGTACAAGAATTTTTCAGAGTTTTATTATAATGTGAGATTTTTAACGAGGAACGAATGTCAAAATACAAAAATATATAAGTAGTTAGTAAATCATCGATAAAAAAAGATAAGGTACCTAGCTCCTTAGGAGAGTTGTACTCCACTTCAGCCAGCGCCTCCTTCATGGTCGGCCAGTTGGGGTTCCTCCACGAGCTCTCCAGAATCAGGAACGGGTCCCGAGCGCTCCTGTTCAGTCCCAGCTCGAGAAGCGAATCCCACTGGTTCAGCTCTTTGGCACATTTCAGCCAGTGCTGAGACCATAGAGTGCACTCCTTGTGCATGTTGTATGTGGGATTCGCCGCGTAGTCCTGTTTTAGTTTAGCCATAGCGACGTCGTAGGCAGCCTGATGGAAAGAGGATTTGTTAAAATTGTAATTGGCTTCTAACTCCTGTTTTGAAATAGCTGTTGGTCTTCCTATTAAATAAAAATAAAAGAACAGAATAGTAAAATATCGCCGAGTACGACATTACTAGAAGGGTAACTCGATACGTAATAAGTAACCTAGTAAATAAAAAAATAGTTTTAATGTGTGCGTAGAAATATGCTAGAGAAAACTGACAAATGAATTATTGTCTTACCATTTAAAAAAATGTCTTATTTTACTATATGAAAAATATATAATACTGGCAGGGTCGCAATTTAAATATGAGACGACTGATTAAGAGGAAAGGCTTTAGATTAGAGCTTGTTACCGGTACCAAATTCTCATTATAATCTCCTGAAAAGTACCGGTACTTTATATGAGAATTTAGTATCGGTAACCGTCGGTAACAAGCCCTGGCTTTACACTCCTTAATTCACACATTCTCACACAATACTTATAGCTAAGTTAGGCTACTACAGGCTAATTACCTGCGCCTGCTCGAAGAACCCCTGCTGTTGGTATGCGATCGCGACGTTGGTCTCGCGGTACCGCGCGTGCTTCTGCCACAGGCCGGACCACATGTCCTCTTCTTGTAGCAACTCGTACATGTCACTCAGCGAGTCTAGTATTTCCTGTCCAAAATTATTTGTATTAGAGACAACGGAGAATTTTTTTCGTGTCACAAAATATAATATGATCACTCGTATACGGCAGTTGACAGCCACTAAAATGAATTTCTTGCTGATCAATACGTCAACGCATACAATAAGATGAGTAAAGAAACTATATTTTTTTTGGTGAAGATTTCAAATTTTAAGCCCATTTTAAATTCTTCACTAAATATACCAGCCCGTTTGTCAGATGACGTTGTTTGAATAACGGGAAAGCGATGGATGAGACTCGCACATGAACGTAAGAAGTGGCGCGAAGAGGGGAGGCCTATATCCACCTAGCACTACTAGCAACTGCTATATCAGTAGTGTTTTGATATGGGCTGAATATGATAGTACAATAACTATTGTAGAGAACGCGGCGTAGCGTACAGTGAGAGACAATTCCTCCTAAACTATATAACAAAGTACAAAACTACATAACTATAAAGCAAAGAATACCGTCGGTGTGGTAGTCTCGATGTCATAGTCGTATATCTCTGGCGGGTCGCGGGGCGCGCGGCCGCTCGCTTGTTCGATGGCCATCTGTTCCAGGTTGAGCGTCATGCGATGCCACAGGTTGTGGGTCTTGCCCAGGTATTTCATCACGGGCCTGGATATGGAAGAAAATTACAACATTTTCAAAGCAAAAGGGGTTGTTGCACAAATGTATGGGGAGCCGGCTATATCATAAGCACCTATATGAACTTTTCATTTTTGGGTCAGTATCAATGCCTTATAAGTAGTTATAAGTAAATTCGATAAATTCATAGCCTTTCTATGGTACATTTAGTCAACAAAATCGTAATAAAGGTTAGGCGAGTTCCGCCAAAATGGCCGACACCCATTATGATTTGACGTTGACGCGCTTCATTTGACAGTTCCGATTTCCGGTACATTTAAAAATGTACTTTTATTACATACGTGCCCGCGGAAAAGAATTGTTTATTTTATTTATTATTTATTCATCTATATGTGAAATACACATATGATTTTGTGATATTGCATGTTACATATGTTAGAAATATTTACTTTAATTAATTTTCAAAATATAATAAAAATATCGAGAATTGTATCATAATTTCTGAACATACGTACGGGCGCCATGTCAGTATCGCCATTATACGATATTAAGCGATATTAAATGTATTTTTGTACCATAACAAGATCACGAAAAAACAAATATCTGATGGTCTCAATCGGTTTTTGATATTATTTCTGATTTTTGGGGAACTGCTCATGATAATTGAAAGGGCATGTTGCATAGCAGGCTATGCTATGCAACATGCCCTTTCAATTTAGTTTCTAATGGCTATTCGGGTAACACCGCCTGCTTATACCTAGAGAAAAAAGATATATACAAGAGATAGAGCAATTGTAGATGGAGAACATGCGGTTGAAACTGCAAACTGCGGTTTTCCTGTGAGATATTTGACGTGGGCCACATCACATTACATGATTAATTCTTATGGGTAGAAAAAAATACATAGAATGCCCAAGATTTAGCAAAAGTTAATGTACAGTCAGCTGCAAAGAAACCTGACCGACATATCTCACCGAATCCTATCTCAGGAGGGCCAGGTTTCTCTGCAGATGTAATAAAGAATTTGTATTTTGTATTTAAAGAAAGACAGTAAGTATTATAAAGTTTGGACTCACGGTTTGATGCTGATGGCCGGATTGCATCTCGCAAGCGCTTCGATGAAAGTGTGAAGTGCGCTCAGCGGCTGGTCGCGCTGGTTCACGTGCACTCCCGAGATTATGAACGGCACCATCTCGTTCATCACCGTCTGCCAACATAGCATATATAAAACTTATAGGGGTTGAATAAAAAACCTAAAAAGAATAATAAGCTAACAGCTGACTCATTTATCGGCCCAGGCAATTAGTTTCAACTTCATACGTACAGAGTTTAGAAAGACAGCGTTTTCGTTGAAAAAAAAAGCAATTAAAATGAAAATATGGCATGGAATGCAAGGGATATAACCGATTACAATAGAAACCTTGAAATTCGTGGATTGTAGGCATTCGAATCTCAAGAATTTTGGCTTAGTCTACCCCGCAACGGATAAAGACGTGTAGACAGTCTACACGTCTTTATCCGTTGCGGGGTAGACTGTAGTTATACCACGCGTTAGCCCGAGCTTTTAAATTGATGAAAACACAAACAAAACATTAAACGTAAAAAAAAACTTACACCCAGTTGCCGGTCATCCAACGCAGTCCACAGCTTTGGGAACAACCTCAACCACGTGTGATGTGCGAGGTTCTCATCCATGTGGCACAGCTGTGCGGCGGCCACCACCAGTTGTTCAGTCCTCACTCGCCGCGCCTGCTCTAGGAACTCCCATTGCTTCATCACCATTTGGTTTAGAAGGCCTTGCCTACAGACAATGAAATTAATTGGTAAAAGGACGTTGTGCTCGTTACTGTATCAGTGTCTATCGAACCCACGATAGAACCACGACGCTTAGTGTTGAGTGTTTTCCATTTTTTTATTGTCAAAAAACAATTAGTTCGTATTATTTATTCGTAGTTTGTTAACACGATTTTTTATTAAAATTTCTGTACTACAATACGTACAATCCCCGGCACGTAAGTTGAACCAAAATGGCTGTCGTCGGCGCAGGTATAATTACAGACAAAAGTGTTATTAAGGATTTTGCGCGGTCACCCGCGAAATTTAAAATTCACATTTTTTAAAATAAAGATTTATTCGAAATTTAAAAAAAAATCGGATTTTTTACTTTCTTTTATAATCCTCTTGACGGTGGATATTGACGTTTTAGTCGCTTCTGCTGTTTTATTTTGCGAAAGCGTTATATTATTTTCTTTCAAAAAATTATTATAGACGTCAAATACTATCTTTCTCGCTTGTCTTTTCATAGTTGGTTGTGGACGAGGCATGTTTCTTCCAACAAACTGCTCCACTCACAAAACGAAAACTTTTATATTAACTTACGACTGTGCGCGATTGTATTTCAAGACAACGGGGAGCGTGTGAACGCGCGCGGAGGGAGGAAGCTACTGCGCGCATGCGCAGAAGGATAGCGTCGCTACGTTGCTATGGTTACGGATAGTTTTACACGTCGCACCTCATACCACACCTCCCTTGATACCTGAAAACGTCGTACTGCGCATAGGTCAACTTATGTGCCGGGGATTGTATTTGCCTTCATTTTTCGAGGCTAACTTTCTCAAAACAAACAATGGCAATAAAAAGAAAACATTTAATATGAAGAAATAAAAAAAATAAGAAGAAAAGCTACGAAAACTAGTGGCTAACCAAAATTTATTCAAAATAATGGTATAAGAACTTACCTATTCTTCACAGTCTTAGTAAGATCCTCTTTCTGATTGGAGTTCGAATCTAGGTCCATATCGAGTACGTCCTCCTTCTCCGAGTCAATAGAGAAGTTGAATCCGTCAGACGACTCCTCTTTTACAGAGCTGTATATGGCGAAGGATTTGCGCTCTTCGCTATCCGCCCAGTTTATCACAGCCCCTATGTTGGGCAGCAGGTACTTCGAGTTTGATAGGCGTATTTGGGTACCTGAGACAAAAAGGCATAGAAAATAAAGTAATTTTAAATTTCGGAATAATAAATTGATTTAAGTTAGCCAATATCGGTTGCTCAAAGTTGAAAACAAGTAACTGGTTACCTAACATAAGGTAAATTTTGATTTGATAGTTTTAATTAACTAAAACATTTTCTATTCGTAAAAAATCTAAATTACACTAGAAAGACGACGAAAGAAATTCCAATGTGTGTTGCAGATTCCAAAAATCATTCGTCTATTTTGATCTTAATTTCAAACCTTTTGCTTGCTAAACAATTTCTCAAACACTATAGATTTGTATCACTATAATGACGAATTGCGAAATAAAATTCGACTAAAGTATTAAAACAAAGAATATAAACAGGAAAACTTACTTGACACGCATGTAACAAGCAGCAGCTCTAAGCACTGCTTGATCCAGAAATGCTGTCCGATATGATCCCAGTTCTGAGAGCAAATGATATAAAGCAGGCGGTCGAAGATCCGTCGCCGGACGCTCTGGTCGTAGACCTCGAAGAATTTGGCGCGAATGTGCGGCTGTTGGCAGCGAAGACCCGCTAGGAACGCCGGCTCTAGCTTCATCGATAACTCGGTCATTTTCAGCTGGTCATCCCTGAGAAAAGAATAGACAATATTGTTTTCATTAAAACTAACGTGAGATAAAGACATTAAAAACGGGTCACTCACGTGTTATATGTTGGGATTACCAACCTGGACTCCTGATTAGTCAGAAACCTGTCGGCAATCCCAGCACGCTAGTGACCCGTTTGTAATATAATATTGATCTCATTCAAGTAAAATGAGATGAGATCCATTCGAAAACTTGATAAATGTTGCTAAATCGGCAATTTTAATTCAGACAGTTCCAGTGCACATGGTGTAAGTAAATCATTTTGGAAAATACAATGTCGACGAGAAAATCAAAGATTGTCCAAACCTATAAATGCGGCACGTCACTAACGTTGTACTGTGATTGGACGAGTCACTATTAGTTATAGCTTGTAACAAACAACATTTACTTTTCTCAACTGTTTGCCGAGACAGTGTCTAATCACAGAATTAATATAAGTACTACGTACAGAAAGGAAGCTCCCGGCCCCTCCCGCAATATAGCGCACCCCTGCGCACCCCGCACTTCTCCCCCGTTGGTTTGCAGATTGGAACGCTATGACTATGAAGACGCACACATTGACGTTCACAAATGTACAGTTTCATTTGTAAAGTCCGTTTATTCATAATTGTCCTATTATGTAAACAATCTTACCATGTCTTTTTATGATTTTAAAACTATATAAATTAAAATAGACTTTTTAGGAAATTACTTTCGTGGTTAATAAATGTTTTACTTTAGAATGTTTAGGTTTGAACTAATATTTGATTTATTTTCAACAAAATTCAACAAAAAGTACCGTCACCCAGCCTTCTATCATGCGGATGATCTCTTTCAACACCTGAGTTTAGTAGTAGGTAGGTATATATGAAGGTCTCATTTCAATTACCTATAGACATAGTTGATGATGTCGAGGAACTGCGCATTAAGCTCCAAATCGTCCGGGAACCGTTTCTCCACGTACTGCATCAGCTTGGCGAGCAGTATGGACTTCTCTCGCAGCGACGGCGCCGCGGCGGCCGCTCCTCGAGCCTTCACCCAGCCTTCTATCATGCGGATGATCTCTTTCAACACCTGTGACGCAACAATACTTGTTTATTTACTAGCGATGCTTCGGGCGTCGCTCTCGAAGGAATTTTGGGATAAACAGTACGCTATGTCCTTTTCAGTACTCCTAGGTTATAAACATAGGTTTATGTGACATTTTTTGAAAATTGTTCAATAATTTTATCGTGAAGAGGTTACAAAGACACTAACTTACTTTTGCATTTTTAATATTGGTTGGGAACACGTGCTATGACAATCTATGGACGCTATAATGTTTACTACGAGACCAAATTTTATAAAAGCCGTACAGGTATAAATAGGTAAAAAATAAAAATACCTTCGCATCGTTCGTCTTCTCGATGAGTCCAACCAAAACATTGCCAATGAAGACTTTGCGTGTTTCAACTGGCATTACCGAAACACGAGCCTTCAGCAAATCCAGTGCTAATATCTGTAATAAACAAATTCATTTTAAAATCATGTGGAGGACATTAACAGATACATAATGATTACTTTTTTTAACAGATGCCTAAAAAATTAGAGTTAGGCATCTGTTAAAAAAAAGTAACTTATCAAATACACTGTGTGCAAAATCTGGTATAATGCTGCGCCTCACACCATAGCATACGCAATAGTACTACCGTACAGAAGGTGTAGTCTGATCTGAGAATAAATTAATAACTTACCAATAGCTCAGAAAGAGCCGCTTTAGGGTTCGGCGCGATGTGGTCCCGCGCCATTCGTTGCATAACCCTCATCAATGGCTGCAGTAGACAGTCAATATAAGCTGGGTTGGAGCAGCAGCAAGCCTTGAGCATCATAAGGGGCCCCAACAAGGCCTTACATTCCTATAAACTTACCAATAGCTCAGAAAGAGCCGCTTCAGGGTTCGGCGCGATGTGGTCCAGCGCCATTCGTTGCAGAACCCTCATCAATGGCTGCAGTAGACGGTCAATATAAGCTGGGTTGGAGGAGCAGCAAGCCTTGAGCATCATAAGGGGCCCCAACAAGACCTTACATTCCTATAAACTTACCAATAGCTCAGAAAGAGCCGCTTCAGGGTTCGGCGCGATGTGGTCCCGCGCCATTCGTTGCAGAACCCTCATCAATGGCTGCAGTAGACGGTCAATATAAGCTGGGTTGGACGAGCAGCAAGCCTTAAGCATCATAAGGGGCCCCAACAAGACCTTACATTAATATAAACTTACCAATAGCTCAGAAAGAGCCGCTTCAGGGTTCGGCGCGATGTGGTCCCGCGCCATTCGTTGCAGAACCCTCATCAATGGCTGCAGCAGACGGTCAATGTAAGCTGGGTTGGAAGAACAGCAAGCCTTAAGCATCATAAGGGGCCCCAACAAGACCTTACATTCCTATAAACTTACCAATAGCTCCGAAAGAGCCGCTTCTGGATTCGGAGCGATGTGGTCTCGCGCCATCCGCTGCAGAACCCTCATCAATGGCTGCAGCAGACGGTCAATGTAAGCTGGGTTGGAAGAACAGCAAGCCTTAAGCATCATAAGGGGCCCCAACAAGGCCGCGGCGCCGCCCCCGCCCGCGGCCGACTTCTCGTATGTAGCAAGGCCTTCGAACGCGTATTTGCTGACGCAAGCGTATAGCGTCTCTAGCTCTTCAAACTGCAAATAGAGATGATAAAGTTAATTTTTTATAATCAACTAGTTGTTGCTCGCGGCTTCGCCCGCGTGAGTTTCGCTTAGATGAAAAATCTTTTTGTGTTCCAAACTGTAGTAACCTAAACTCCATCCAGTATCAACATTTCAGCCATTTGGTTATCCCGTGTCTCGCGGGAATATATGTTGATGAACGGGAACAGATGTTCCAGATCTTCATTATTTATACGTCAGTAGAAAATGCTCATCAGGTTGGCTTCATGGTCAGGCTTCATAAAAATTTTCAATGCCCCCACCCCCTTTTAATTTTTGAAGATAAAGGTATTAAGGACCTCGGTCTAATAAACCTCGGCGAAACGCAGTATGAATTATAATTACCATTGCTGTAATACTAGACAAATAAAAAACAGATTACTATACTCATCAGTTTCGTAACTCACTTTAGAACTCTGCGCTGCGCCGGAGGGTTCCGTAGGGAACAGCGCCGTCAACTTCGCCAGCAGATTGTGCGTGAGCCGCACTATCTTCGGATTGGTCGATGACACGCACGCGGCCAGCCCTCTTTGCAAAGGTTTCAATGCCGCGAGGATCTGTTCCCTCCGCAACACTCCCAGTAAGAAGAATAGCAACTCTAGCGCAGTGCATGCGTTCGCGCACGCCGCCGCGTTCGAATCCGCTGACGAAAACACCTGTTTTAAAAGAGATTAACTTATTTAACATATGAAAATTGAAAAGCTATGCATCTAAATTTAAATTGATAATGCGAGTGTCGTATGCGGCCAGAAAGGTGGGCGAGATTGGCTACCTTCTGGTTACCGGACGGCCGTATAGGATGAGGTAGACCTAGAAGGAGACGGTGGGACAACATAGAAAAATTCTTACCTGAGTGGCGAGAACTTGCAAAAGAGAGAGACGAGTGGAAGAAAAAGGGGGAGGCCTTTGCCCAGCAGTGGGACACAACACCTACAGGCTAGTTAAAAAAAATGCTAGTTTTGATAGCTATAACTAAAGCCGCCGCCGCCGGACACCTGCCTTCACTCTGATCACTCACCTTGTCCAGCCAGGCCAGCTTGGGCTCGCAGTGCTGCGGCCACACGTCCGGCTTGAGCGCCGCGCGCAGCAGCAACACGCAGCGCTTGGACAGCTGCTCGCCCGGCGAGCCGCCGCCGCGGACACCTGCCTTCACTCTGATCACTCACCTTGTCCAGCCAGGCCAGCTTGGGCTCGCAGTGCTGCGGCCACACGTCCGGCTTGAGCGCCGCGCGCAGCAGCAACACGCAGCGCTTGGACAGCTGCTCGCCCGGCGAGCCGCCGCCGCGGACACCTGCCTTCACTCTGATCACTCACCTTGTCCAGCCAGGCCAGCTTGGGCTCGCAGTGCTGCGGCCACACGTCCGGCTTGAGCGCCGCGCGCAGCAGCAACACGCAGCGCTTGGACAGCTGCTCGCCCGGCGAGCCGCCGCCGCGGACACCTGCCTTCACTCTGATCACTCACCTTGTCCAGCCAGGCCAGCTTGGGCTCGCAGTGCTGCGGCCACACGTCCGGCTTGAGCGCCGCGCGCAGCAGCAACACGCAGCGCTTGGACAGCTGCTCGCCCGGCGAGCCGCCGCCGCGGACACCTGCCTTCACTCTGATCACTCACCTTGTCCAGCCAGGCCAGCTTGGGCTCGCAGTGCTGCGGCCACACGTCCGGCTTGAGCGCCGCGCGCAGCAGCAACACGCAGCGCTTGGACAGCTGCTCGCCCGGCGAGCCGCCGCCGCGGACACCTGCCTTCACTCTGATCACTCACCTTGTCCAGCCAGGCCAGCTTGGGCTCGCAGTGCTGCGGCCACACGTCCGGCTTGAGCGCCGCGCGCAGCAGCAACACGCAGCGCTTGGACAGCTGCTCGCCCGGCGAGCCGCCGCCGCGGACACCTGCCTTCACTCTGATCACTCACCTTGTCCAGCCAGGCCAGCTTGGGCTCGCAGTGCTGCGGCCACACGTCCGGCTTGAGCGCCACGCGCAGCAGCAACACGCAGCGCTTGGACAGCTGCTCGCCCGGCGAGCCGCCGCCGCGGACACCTGCCTTCACTCTGATCACTCACCTTGTCCAGCCAGGCCAGCTTGGGCTCGCAGTGCTGCGGCCACACGTCCGGCTTGAGCGCCGCGCGCAGCAGCAACACGCAGCGCTTGGACAGCTGCTCGCCCGGCGAGCCGCCGCCGCGGACACCTGCCTTCACTCTGATCACTCACCTTGTCCAGCCAGGCCAGCTTGGGCTCGCAGTGCTGCGGCCACACGTCCGGCTTGAGCGCCGCGCGCAGCAGCAACACGCAGCGCTTGGACAGCTGCTCGCCCGGCGAGCCGCCGCCGCGGACACCTGCCTTCACTCTGATCACTCACCTTGTCCAGCCAGGCCAGCTTGGGCTCGCAGTGCTGCGGCCACACGTCCGGCTTGAGCGCCGCGCGCAGCAGCAACACGCAGCGCTTGGACAGCTGCTCGCCCGGCGAGCCGCCGCCGCGGACACCTGCCTTCACTCTGATCACTCACCTTGTCCAGCCAGGCCAGCTTGGGCTCGCAGTGCTGCGGCCACACGTCCGGCTTGAGCGCCGCGCGCAGCAGCAACACGCAGCGCTTGGACAGCTGCTCGCCCGGCGAGCCGCCGCCGCGGACACCTGCCTTCACTCTGATCACTCACCTTGTCCAGCCAGGCCAGCTTGGGCTCGCAGTGCTGCGGCCACACGTCCGGCTTGAGCGCCGCGCGCAGCAGCAACACGCAGCGCTTGGACAGCTGCTCGCCCGGCGAGCCGCCGCCGCGGACACCTGCCTTCACTCTGATCACTCACCTTGTCCAGCCAGGCCAGCTTGGGCTCGCAGTGCTGCGGCCACACGTCCGGCTTGAGCGCCGCGCGCAGCAGCAACACGCAGCGCTTGGACAGCTGCTCGCCCGGCGAGCCGCCGCCGCGGACACCTGCCTTCACTCTGATCACTCACCTTGTCCAGCCAGGCCAGCTTGGGCTCGCAGTGCTGCGGCCACACGTCCGGCTTGAGCGCCGCGCGCAGCAGCAACACGCAGCGCTTGGACAGCTGCTCGCCCGGCGAGCCGCCGCCGCGGACACCTGCCTTCACTCTGATCACTCACCTTGTCCAGCCAGGCCAGCTTGGGCTCGCAGTGCTGCGGCCACACGTCCGGCTTGAGCGCCGCGCGCAGCAGCAACACGCAGCGCTTGGACAGCTGCTCGCCCGGCGAGCCGCCGCCGCGGACACCTGCCTTCACTCTGATCACTCACCTTGTCCAGCCAGGCCAGCTTGGGCTCGCAGTGCTGCGGCCACACGTCCGGCTTGAGCGCCGCGCGCAGCAGCAACACGCAGCGCTTGGACAGCTGCTCGCCCGGCGAGCCGCCGCCGCGGACACCTGCCTTCACTCTGATCACTCACCTTGTCCAGCCAGGCCAGCTTGGGCTCGCAGTGCTGCGGCCACACGTCCGGCTTGAGCGCCGCGCGCAGCAGCAACACGCAGCGCTTGGACAGCTGCTCGCCCGGCGAGCCGCCGCCGCGGACACCTGCCTTCACTCTGATCACTCACCTTGTCCAGCCAGGCCAGCTTGGGCTCGCAGTGCTGCGGCCACACGTCCGGCTTGAGCGCCGCGCGCAGCAGCAACACGCAGCGCTTGGACAGCTGCTCGCCCGGCGAGCCGCCGCCGCGGACACCTGCCTTCACTCTGATCACTCACCTTGTCCAGCCAGGCCAGCTTGGGCTCGCAGTGCTGCGGCCACACGTCCGGCTTGAGCGCCGCGCGCAGCAGCAACACGCAGCGCTTGGACAGCTGCTCGCCCGGCGAGCCGCCGCCGCGGACACCTGCCTTCACTCTGATCACTCACCTTGTCCAGCCAGGCCAGCTTGGGCTCGCAGTGCTGCGGCCACACGTCCGGCTTGAGCGCCGCGCGCAGCAGCAACACGCAGCGCTTGGACAGCTGCTCGCCCGGCGAGCCGCCGCCGCGGACACCTGCCTTCACTCTGATCACTCACCTTGTCCAGCCAGGCCAGCTTGGGCTCGCAGTGCTGCGGCCACACGTCCGGCTTGAGCGCCGCGCGCAGCAGCAACACGCAGCGCTTGGACAGCTGCTCGCCCGGCGAGCCGCCGCCGCGGACACCTGCCTTCACTCTGATCACTCACCTTGTCCAGCCAGGCCAGCTTGGGCTCGCAGTGCTGCGGCCACACGTCCGGCTTGAGCGCCGCGCGCAGCAGCAACACGCAGCGCTTGGACAGCTGCTCGCCCGGCGAGCCGCCGCCGCGGACACCTGCCTTCACTCTGATCACTCACCTTGTCCAGCCAGGCCAGCTTGGGCTCGCAGTGCTGCGGCCACACGTCCGGCTTGAGCGCCGCGCGCAGCAGCAACACGCAGCGCTTGGACAGCTGCTCGCCCGGCGAGCCGCCGCCGCGGACACCTGCCTTCACTCTGATCACTCACCTTGTCCAGCCAGGCCAGCTTGGGCTCGCAGTGCTGCGGCCACACGTCCGGCTTGAGCGCCGCGCGCAGCAGCAACACGCAGCGCTTGGACAGCTGCTCGCCCGGCGAGCCGCCGCCGCGGACACCTGCCTTCACTCTGATCACTCACCTTGTCCAGCCAGGCCAGCTTGGGCTCGCAGTGCTGCGGCCACACGTCCGGCTTGAGCGCCGCGCGCAGCAGCAACACGCAGCGCTTGGACAGCTGCTCGCCCGGCGAGCCGCCGCCGCGGACACCTGCCTTCACTCTGATCACTCACCTTGTCCAGCCAGGCCAGCTTGGGCTCGCAGTGCTGCGGCCACACGTCCGGCTTGAGCGCCGCGCGCAGCAGCAACACGCAGCGCTTGGACAGCTGCTCGCCCGGCGAGCCGCCGCCGCGGACACCTGCCTTCACTCTGATCACTCACCTTGTCCAGCCAGGCCAGCTTGGGCTCGCAGTGCTGCGGCCACACGTCCGGCTTGAGCGCCGCGCGCAGCAGCAACACGCAGCGCTTGGACAGCTGCTCGCCCGGCGAGCCGCCGCCGCGGACACCTGCCTTCACTCTGATCACTCACCTTGTCCAGCCAGGCCAGCTTGGGCTCGCAGTGCTGCGGCCACACGTCCGGCTTGAGCGCCGCGCGCAGCAGCAACACGCAGCGCTTGGACAGCTGCTCGCCCGGCGAGCCGCCGCCGCGGACACCTGCCTTCACTCTGATCACTCACCTTGTCCAGCCAGGCCAGCTTGGGCTCGCAGTGCTGCGGCCACACGTCCGGCTTGAGCGCCGCGCGCAGCAGCAACACGCAGCGCTTGGACAGCTGCTCGCCCGGCGAGCCGCCGCCGCGGACACCTGCCTTCACTCTGATCACTCACCTTGTCCAGCCAGGCCAGCTTGGGCTCGCAGTGCTGCGGCCACACGTCCGGCTTGAGCGCCGCGCGCAGCAGCAACACGCAGCGCTTGGACAGCTGCTCGCCCGGCGAGCCGCCGCCGCGGACACCTGCCTTCACTCTGATCACTCACCTTGTCCAGCCAGGCCAGCTTGGGCTCGCAGTGCTGCGGCCACACGTCCGGCTTGAGCGCCGCGCGCAGCAGCAACACGCAGCGCTTGGACAGCTGCTCGCCCGGCGAGCCGCCGCCGCGGACACCTGCCTTCACTCTGATCACTCACCTTGTCCAGCCAGGCCAGCTTGGGCTCGCAGTGCTGCGGCCACACGTCCGGCTTGAGCGCCGCGCGCAGCAGCAACACGCAGCGCTTGGACAGCTGCTCGCCCGGCGAGCCGCCGCCGCGGACACCTGCCTTCACTCTGATCACTCACCTTGTCCAGCCAGGCCAGCTTGGGCTCGCAGTGCTGCGGCCACACGTCCGGCTTGAGCGCCGCGCGCAGCAGCAACACGCAGCGCTTGGACAGCTGCTCGCCCGGCGAGCCGCCGCCGCGGACACCTGCCTTCACTCTGATCACTCACCTTGTCCAGCCAGGCCAGCTTGGGCTCGCAGTGCTGCGGCCACACGTCCGGCTTGAGCGCCGCGCGCAGCAGCAACACGCAGCGCTTGGACAGCTGCTCGCCCGGCGAGCCGCCGCCGCGGACACCTGCCTTCACTCTGATCACTCACCTTGTCCAGCCAGGCCAGCTTGGGCTCGCAGTGCTGCGGCCACACGTCCGGCTTGAGCGCCGCGCGCAGCAGCAACACGCAGCGCTTGGACAGCTGCTCGCCCGGCGAGCCGCCGCCGCGGACACCTGCCTTCACTCTGATCACTCACCTTGTCCAGCCAGGCCAGCTTGGGCTCGCAGTGCTGCGGCCACACGTCCGGCTTGAGCGCCGCGCGCAGCAGCAACACGCAGCGCTTGGACAGCTGCTCGCCCGGCGAGCCGCCGCCGCGGACACCTGCCTTCACTCTGATCACTCACCTTGTCCAGCCAGGCCAGCTTGGGCTCGCAGTGCTGCGGCCACACGTCCGGCTTGAGCGCCGCGCGCAGCAGCAACACGCAGCGCTTGGACAGCTGCTCGCCCGGCGAGCCGCCGCCGCGGACACCTGCCTTCACTCTGATCACTCACCTTGTCCAGCCAGGCCAGCTTGGGCTCGCAGTGCTGCGGCCACACGTCCGGCTTGAGCGCCGCGCGCAGCAGCAACACGCAGCGCTTGGACAGCTGCTCGCCCGGCGAGCCGCCGCCGCGGACACCTGCCTTCACTCTGATCACTCACCTTGTCCAGCCAGGCCAGCTTGGGCTCGCAGTGCTGCGGCCACACGTCCGGCTTGAGCGCCGCGCGCAGCAGCAACACGCAGCGCTTGGACAGCTGCTCGCCCGGCGAGCCGCCGCCGCGGACACCTGCCTTCACTCTGATCACTCACCTTGTCCAGCCAGGCCAGCTTGGGCTCGCAGTGCTGCGGCCACACGTCCGGCTTGAGCGCCGCGCGCAGCAGCAACACGCAGCGCTTGGACAGCTGCTCGCCCGGCGAGCCGCCGCCGCGGACACCTGCCTTCACTCTGATCACTCACCTTGTCCAGCCAGGCCAGCTTGGGCTCGCAGTGCTGCGGCCACACGTCCGGCTTGAGCGCCGCGCGCAGCAGCAACACGCAGCGCTTGGACAGCTGCTCGCCCGGCGAGCCGCCGCCGCGGACACCTGCCTTCACTCTGATCACTCACCTTGTCCAGCCAGGCCAGCTTGGGCTCGCAGTGCTGCGGCCACACGTCCGGCTTGAGCGCCGCGCGCAGCAGCAACACGCAGCGCTTGGACAGCTGCTCGCCCGGCGAGCCGCCGCCGCGGACACCTGCCTTCACTCTGATCACTCACCTTGTCCAGCCAGGCCAGCTTGGGCTCGCAGTGCTGCGGCCACACGTCCGGCTTGAGCGCCGCGCGCAGCAGCAACACGCAGCGCTTGGACAGCTGCTCGCCCGGCGAGCCGCCGCCGCGGACACCTGCCTTCACTCTGATCACTCACCTTGTCCAGCCAGGCCAGCTTGGGCTCGCAGTGCTGCGGCCACACGTCCGGCTTGAGCGCCGCGCGCAGCAGCAACACGCAGCGCTTGGACAGCTGCTCGCCCGGCGAGCCGCCGCCGCGGACACCTGCCTTCACTCTGATCACTCACCTTGTCCAGCCAGGCCAGCTTGGGCTCGCAGTGCTGCGGCCACACGTCCGGCTTGAGCGCCGCGCGCAGCAGCAACACGCAGCGCTTGGACAGCTGCTCGCCCGGCGAGCCGCCGCCGCGGACACCTGCCTTCACTCTGATCACTCACCTTGTCCAGCCAGGCCAGCTTGGGCTCGCAGTGCTGCGGCCACACGTCCGGCTTGAGCGCCGCGCGCAGCAGCAACACGCAGCGCTTGGACAGCTGCTCGCCCGGCGAGCCGCCGCCGCGGACACCTGCCTTCACTCTGATCACTCACCTTGTCCAGCCAGGCCAGCTTGGGCTCGCAGTGCTGCGGCCACACGTCCGGCTTGAGCGCCGCGCGCAGCAGCAACACGCAGCGCTTGGACAGCTGCTCGCCCGGCGAGCCGCCGCCGCGGACACCTGCCTTCACTCTGATCACTCACCTTGTCCAGCCAGGCCAGCTTGGGCTCGCAGTGCTGCGGCCACACGTCCGGCTTGAGCGCCGCGCGCAGCAGCAACACGCAGCGCTTGGACAGCTGCTCGCCCGGCGAGCCGCCGCCGCGGACACCTGCCTTCACTCTGATCACTCACCTTGTCCAGCCAGGCCAGCTTGGGCTCGCAGTGCTGCGGCCACACGTCCGGCTTGAGCGCCGCGCGCAGCAGCAACACGCAGCGCTTGGACAGCTGCTCGCCCGGCGAGCCGCCGCCGCGGACACCTGCCTTCACTCTGATCACTCACCTTGTCCAGCCAGGCCAGCTTGGGCTCGCAGTGCTGCGGCCACACGTCCGGCTTGAGCGCCGCGCGCAGCAGCAACACGCAGCGCTTGGACAGCTGCTCGCCCGGCGAGCCGCCGCCGCGGACACCTGCCTTCACTCTGATCACTCACCTTGTCCAGCCAGGCCAGCTTGGGCTCGCAGTGCTGCGGCCACACGTCCGGCTTGAGCGCCGCGCGCAGCAGCAACACGCAGCGCTTGGACAGCTGCTCGCCCGGCGAGCCGCCGCCGCGGACACCTGCCTTCACTCTGATCACTCACCTTGTCCAGCCAGGCCAGCTTGGGCTCGCAGTGCTGCGGCCACACGTCCGGCTTGAGCGCGCCGCGCGCGCAGCAGCAACACGCAGCGCTTGGACAGCTGCTCGCCCGGCGAGCCGCCGCCGCGGACACCTGCCTTCACTCTGATCACTCACCTTGTCCAGCCAGGCCAGCTTGGGCTCGCAGTGCTGCGGCCACACGTCCGGCTTGAGCGCCGCGCGCAGCAGCAACACGCAGCGCTTGGACAGCTGCTCGCCCGGCGAGCCGCCGCCGCGGACACCTGCCTTCACTCTGATCACTCACCTTGTCCAGCCAGGCCAGCTTGGGCTCGCAGTGCTGCGGCCACACGTCCGGCTTGAGCGCCGCGCGCAGCAGCAACACGCAGCGCTTGGACAGCTGCTCGCCCGGCGAGCCGCCGCCGCGGACACCTGCCTTCACTCTGATCACTCACCTTGTCCAGCCAGGCCAGCTTGGGCTCGCAGTGCTGCGGCCACACGTCCGGCTTGAGCGCCGCGCGCAGCAGCAACACGCAGCGCTTGGACAGCTGCTCGCCCGGCGAGCCGCCGCCGCCGGACACGCTGCCTTCATTCACCTAAAACACGACAATTTATAGCTAAATCATTGTCACACTAAGACGGCAAACCTTACGGCACTGCTAGCACGCTTTTTTGGTACATGTAACCATAAAAATAACGGAAGTCAGCAAACCACCTTACGGCACTGGCACGCTTTTTTGGTACGTGTAAACATAGTAGAAAAATAACGGAATCTCGTTCACATGCTCTAGTTAAACGCTAAAATAAAAAAAAGAACAACGGTCTGCTATCCTCATCAGTTGAATTTGAAAAAAGAATGACAAAAATTAAAAGCAAACAAGCCGGCCAACCCGTACCGGTGTTAATTAAAAAAAGAACAATAAAAAACAAAACCGACAAAGGTTGAAAGTGTACCTGTACCTGGCAGGCGAGCCGCAGCAGCAGGTTGACGACCACGTCCACGTGCTGCCGGTCCAGCGGCTTGGCCGCGTCCGGCTCCAGCCGCGCGCTCGACGCCGTCTGGGGACTGGCCCAGCCTGAAAGTATCGACAATTAAAAAAAAAATTCCAACTGTTCATTGTTTTTGTTTTTTTTTATGTAAAAAACTAGCTTTACCCGCGGGTTCGCTCGCGTGAATATCTCACGGGAATAGTGGTTTTTCCCGAGATTAAAGGTACCCTATGTCCTTCTCAGTGGTTCTAATTATGTTTATGCGAAATTTCAGGAAGTTTGGTTCAGTAGATAAAGCGTGAAGAGGTAACAAACAAACCCACTTTCGTATTTATATTTCTATGCGTATTTATGATATTAGTTAGGATTTGCTTTTTAGAAGAATTGACATTTATTTTTATATATCCAACTGTTCATTATTTTTGTTGATTTTAAATATTAGGATTTAAATGTAACGAGTGTGTAGTTTTTTTTTAGTCACAACATTTTAGAGAAGGCTTCAAAATGTGTGCGAATATAGTATTCTAATCAAAGTATGTCCTTAACTTTAATATTTTAAGTTCTTTTTGTTATACAATCAAGGTTTATGTGCCAAATGTATAATTTCACAAAAGGATAGCATGCCTGTATTAAGCGCCTTACGCTCCCCGCCCGTGCTGCTCCCGCTGTCTTCAGAAATACGCTTAATAGATCCGCTTGGTGACGTCGCCACCTGATCAACGAAATATTGCAATTAAAAAAATATCACAGGTATCAATTTGTAGCCACCAACACACAACTCTAATATACAGTGGTGGTCAGATAATTAGGGACACCAGTCGATTTTCATACAAACGAGGCTACTTTGAAGCCTTAATTGGTTCAACGCCAGGATTGATCTGAGCGGTGATCTGATGATGGCCATCCAGCAATACAATGGAGGACATCCAATCGATCCAAACAGCTCTTCCTTAGAATGCTGATGCTGATCAGTTGAGTGTGTATAGCGATCTGGATGTCCTCCATTCTATCCCTGGATGGCTATCATCAGATCACAGCTCAGAACAATCCTGGTGTTGAACCAAGGCTTCAAAGTAACCTCGTTTGTATGAAAATCAACTGGTGTCCCTAATTATCTGGCCACCACTGTATATGTAATCGCCTACTCACCGCGCCGTCCTGGCAGTGGTCCCGGATCCTCTGCAGCTCCCACTTGAGAGCCACCTCCGCCAAGTCCACGGCCAAACGTCGGTGCTCTAGCGACGCCGTCACAGAGAATCCGAGCCGGTGCATGGCCGCCACCATGTGGCCGACGAGCGCGTGCCGAACTGGGTAGTACACCTGGAATGTAACACTGTTTGATAAAGCTGTTATGGTGTCAAGAGGGGGTGAGAAATGAAACCAGGCATTAGAAAAAGAGGAGTGGACACACTTCCTTTGCAAAGTTTGGCGTCTGTTTAGTGTTTAAAGAGATGATGGCCTTTGTTAGTATTGTTCTTTGAAGGAAGAACAAAAGTGAGGGTAGATCGTGAAACAAACGAACCTTGTAATGTCTAACGACGAGCTGCAGTATATGGAAGAGTTGCTGCACGGAGTGTCCGTCCTCGACTATGATCTTCTTGGTCCAATGCGTGAGCATCGTGTTCCCGTCCTCCATTCGCTGCGGCATGGCCGGCGTGAGGATCTCCAGCGCTTGCCGCACGACTTGCCTAGCTTCTACTGCGTGAGCCTTTAGTAGACTGTGGAACACTGCCAATAGAATGTTTAATTTACCCTTTTGTAATTTTTTACAAAACATTTTCAATGGCAGTTTTGTCGATTTTTAGTACAAGCACTTTTTATATTAGTCTATTTTTTAAGTCGAATTTTAGCAATATCAGACAGAAGTTATTAAATAATTTACCTTGGAGTACGATCCTCTTGTGGATAGCGAACTTAGCTATGATATGACTCAGCAGTAGGTGTCCATGATACCTAAAACAAATTGACACATTTTTAATTTTTATAATCTTGATTTATTTTGGGATACATCCCAGTAAATGGACACTATGCATCACACCATGAGTTTCAGATGGTGGTTGACGTTGGAGAGGAAGGCCAAGGAAGAGATTGCGCGACGACTTTGACGCTTTCCAGCCGAATAGGTCGAGCATTGCTATGGACGGACAGGGATAGGCGGAAGCAAGTGGGGAAGACCTTTGCCTAGCAGTGGGCCAACTTAGATTAAATAAAAAGTAGAATGACGAGGAAAGGCAGATTAGGCAGAGATATTTTCTTTATTGACTGTGTTTGTGACTGACCTGGTCGCAGGGTCAACATAATTCTTCCCGAGCAGACAGGGCCAGGCGAAGGTCATCAGGCGGCGGAGCTTGTTGCCCTGCTTCTTGTTGTTCGCGTCGTGGATGTGCGCAGACGCCTGCTCCAGCAGCAGGCACGCGAACTGAAGTAGCGATATGCGCACCGCGTCCGAACATGCGAACGGGTTCTCAGGGTCTATCACCTGTTGTTAAAAAACAAATAAATATTTAAAAGATTGGAAATATCAGTTTTACGTAATAAATTACAGGATCATAGTCCTGTCAAAGCGAATCATACTAGCTCTAACAAGTGGTTAAAACGTTCGCTTGCGATATGATGTCTCAAGTTCGAATTCCACTAGTGTGTAGCAATGTCAGATGCCTTTATAACACTCGATAAGAAAATTTCAGTCCAATGGGAAACGCACGAAACATTCATTGACTTAGTCTTGTTGAGATATAGTCATAAAGCTTCTAACCCCCTGAAATGATAATGATAAGTAACTCACATTATTGATGAAGACAGAGACGACATTCTCCGGGTTGTCCTGATAGGGCGCCGGCGGGCCGCCCACTATCTTCTGGCCCTTCTCGAAGCTGGCCGCGAAGCATGGGATGAGGATCATCTGCAGCACTTTGGCCTTGAGCTGCGACATGGCGATATCAATGATAACTCACATTATTGATGAAGACAGAGACGACATTCTCCGGGTTGTCCTGATAGGGCGCCGGCGGGCCGCCCACTATCTTCTGGCCCTTCTCGAAGCTGGCCGCGAAGCATGGGATGAGGATCATCTGCAGCACTTTGGCCTTGAGCTGCGACATGGCGATATCAATGATAACTCACATTATTGATGAAGACAGAGACGACATTCTCCGGGTTGTCCTGATAGGGCGCCGGCGGGCCGCCCACTATCTTCTGGCCCTTCTCGAAGCTGGCCGCGAAGCATGGGATGAGGATCATCTGCAGCACTTTGGCCTTGAGCTGCGACATGGCGATATCAATGATAACTCACATTATTGATGAAGACAGAGACGACATTCTCCGGGTTGTCCTGATAGGGCGCCGGCGGGCCGCCCACTATCTTCTGGCCCTTCTCGAAGCTGGCCGCGAAGCATGGGATGAGGATCATCTGCAGCACTTTGGCCTTGAGCTCCTGCGACATGGCGTCGCTGGCGAAGTGCTCCACGAAGCGGAAGAAAGCCGAGCGTTTCCAGTCTACAGTGTAGTTCTGAGCTACGGTGTGCTCCAGGAAGTCGCGTAGGAACTAAAACAATGATTCAGAATATAATCACTAATGTCAAGCCTGATGATTATAGTTATGGTGCAAGACCCCAAACAATGGCGACGGAGGCCAAGATCCAAATCGGGTCGCTGCGCCGCAGTAGTAATATCAGGCCTATGGCACTCACTCACTCAAGGTAAAAGTAAGTTGTCAAGTAAGTTGTCTTACCTGGAAGTCCGGTATGAACCGGTCACACAACGCTCGCAGCAGTTGGAACAACAAATCTATATTGGTCGGGTGGTGACAGAAGTAGTGCAGCAGAATCTTCACGATTAGCTTAGGTTCTTTCCAGTGGGTGCAGTCCACGTTTTCTACCTTCTTATGAATCTCCTGAAAAGAATAAATAATGCACTTCATGACATGTTTTAAATATAAAAGGATCTCCAGAAAATTCAATAGTATGTTTATTTTTATTGTACACTAGCCGTATTGCCATTGCCATTCATTTTTATTTTCCTTCTATCAAGTCTAAAGTTGACTGGAAGAGTTAGCTCTTGCGATAAGTCCGTCTTTGTGCCTGCTTCTTTTTTCATTCTTTATTCTTTTAGAAGAAATCAAAAACTCTATACATACATGATATTGATCACTGCACCAAATCCGCTTGAGCAGTTCAATCAGGTCGTGTTGCGTGGAAAGCCACTGGTCGTCAAACTTTATTAGCAGCGATATGACTCTTATTGCTTGGAATTGCATTTCCGCTTTATCTGCTGCAGGTAAAGCGGCTACAGCAGTGTTGGAATTAGCTGCTAACAGCTGCATCAGACGAGGTTTCTTTGAAGTTTGCAACGCTTCCCGGTAGGCGGCGCCAGCGTCTGCGTGCTTTATTAGAAACACGAGGAATCGGCTCCACTGTTGGTCTTTGATGTTGTTGTCGCTTAACACCAAGTCGAGAGTTTCTTTTGGATATCTGTAGAGAAAATGTAGTACATTATCTTAGTACATATTATGTATCTGAAATATCACATGTTACTCAATCACAGTTCAAAGGATCAATCAAACATGAACCGTTTAAATTCAGTAAAAGTAGCGCAACTTGCGCATGGTGATCCCAGCACAACGCATTGTAACTCCAGCACAGTGTGCATAGAGCAAAAACAGCGTGTCTTGGCTGTTTGCCTGATGAGTCTAAAGAAAAAAACAATCAATCAATCATTTAATATGATTGTAAATTTATTTATTTTTTTCTATAAGTGGAAACTTGTTAATAGTTTACTTAGGTTACTTGGGTATTTTTATTAGATAGTTAGATAGTTATGTAATTACGATAATCTGTATTCTTTCCCAAACAAAATAAAATATATGTAAAATGGATGTAGGCAGCTGAAAAGACATTGTTCATCGCCGGCTTACTGCGGACAGTTCGTTCAATAAATAATAATATTATCATTCATTATAATTAATGTCAAATAGATTTTCTGAATTTATATTGGAGTATGAATATCTATAATTAAAATATACCATTTAGTAAGTATTTTTTGCGTTTCCGTTATTAAAATCAAAGATGTTGGCCTTCACGTGTGTTCTGGGATGCCATTATCTAAAATAATATTACATTTAAGTAGTATATTTTTTATTCTTTGATGAATTATTGGATTAATTGGGTAATTTTTTAGCATAATATGTTAGTTTTATTTATTAAATACACTTATATTATTTCATATTTATATTTTTGTATGAAGAATTATGTATTTATTTTAATTTTTAATTAAATAATTCAATATTGTGTTTTCTTTACCTGGTAACACTCGATTCTTCAGCGCGGCTTAAATTTGACGTTGACGAGTTGTCGTCGGTCGACATTGACACTTGGATACTTGTCAACAACTGTCAACGTCAAAATCAAGCCGCGCCCAAGAATCGAGTGTTACCAGCTACAGAAAACACAATATTGAATTATTTAAGTAAAAATTAAAATAATTACATAATTCTTCATTCAAAAATATAAATATGAGATTATATGAGTGTACTTAATAAATAAAACTAACATATTATGCTAAAAAAATTCCTAATTAATCCAATCTTTCATCATAGAATAAAAATATACTACTTAAATGCAATATTATTTTAGATAATGGCATCCCAGAACATACGTGAAGGCCGACATCTTTGATTTTAATAACGGAAACGCAAAAAATACTTAGTAAATGGTATATTTTAATTACAGATATTCATACTTCAATATATATTAAGAAAATCTATTTGACATTAAATATGTTGAATTATAATACTATAATTTATTGAACGAACTGTCCGCAGTAAGCCAAGCCCCCATACACTTTGAACAAAGTCCTTTGGCATGACGGCTCTGGGAGTGTAGGGGAGCACAAGAGAGGATTTCCCGAAATTCCCACGGGAGCGAAGCACCGGGCTCAGGTAGTAACAATAATATTAGATGCTGAAAATTAAAGCCCACATATATCATTTGTATATACAAACAAACACAAAACAGAAGATTACCTCTAAAAGAACGTATCTCATCATGAATCCGGCGGCTGACATTGCACGCCGCTCCCTCGGCCAATCGCAGCACACCGCTAGTGACGTGCCGCGTTTATAGGGTTGGGCAATCGTCGATTTTCTCGTCTAACAATAAATACCTCAACAGGAACTTGACGAGCGGCTCCCTGAAAGGAGAGCCAGCCTCGATCATGAGCGACTTCTCCGTGTGGAAGATGAGCCGGCACAGCACATCGATGAAGCGCGGCGACGCGGCCGGGATCTGGTGGAAGATGCCGATCAGGATGATGATCTTCTGCTCGTTCTCCATGTTCTTCGATACGCTTTGGAGGAAGTTGCCGCCTGGAAATGGAACGATGGGTGACTGGCCGGCAAGATATTACCTATTCACAAGTAAAAAAGAAACCAAGTACCAAAGCTACCCTAAACCCTCCCTTTTTTTCTGTTTGTACGTACTTACTTACCCTTTTATAGAGTAAATAAATATATCCTCTCAATCTATCGCTGGTTGACTTTAAGAGATCCATTCATTGGATAAGTACGCCACTGTATATTTATCTTTTTATTTTTGTTACTTTTAACTAGGTAGGTATCCTTAATAGTACAATAAAGATATTACAAACAAACAAGTTAAGTAAAATTTTATAAAACAACTGGACTGCAATTAACTTTATGTATAACTCGCTACCTTAGAGCATTTAAACAACAGGAAACGATGCGAGCGCTTTCTATGCAAAATGTCTGCTACTTTCGGTGGGGGGAAACCGCACTCATTAACGCAATGCGCATTGTTACACAACATAATTTATAGCATACAAGATAACGCCGACCCGACTAGCTTCAAAACTACACACACAATCACAAACAGTTTGAGCATGATCATGGATCATATGAAATTAGCCTGTAAGTGGCCTTTCCCGTTGGTTTAATGCTCTAAGCTCGCTACATAGTTTTAAATTCAGACATTTAGAGGTGTTAAAAGTGAACATACATGAAGTAGCATCACAGAAACAGGTTAATATTGACTATTACATACCTCTATCAGTCTGAATGGAATAGTCCAGCAGTTTCTTCAAGAGTTGGAGCAACTGTTCACACAACTTTTCACTAAACGTGGACGGGAACAGCTGCGTTAGGTACGATAGTCGCTTGGCGCCGTTCACACTGAGGTTGCGATGGTCTCCAAGGGTTAGAAGCAAAGGTCTCATCACTGGATGCACCATCTCCATGTCAATTTGGAATCCAGATAGGAATTTTTGCATGCATTCGAAACCAGCCTAAAATAAAAAGAAAGACTATGAAAACTCAAAATTTCATGACCAAGTTTTCTAATAATAAGGTATAAAATTATAAACTATGTGAATATTTGCCATACATTCATGGATCGAATTCGTCTATAAAATTATGAACATATTCTCCAAAAAACTTCAATGCTTTAACTACCTCTGATTGTAGGATTTGCGATCAATGTTAAAGTAAAAGTAATTCGCCACATATTTTGCTATTCATTATCATCTCAGTCAGAAGTCCACAGCTGGACATAAGCCTTAGAACATACTACATATTATTTTGAAGTCAAAATCGTACCTGTTGCAACTCCTGGTCATTTTTCTCAAGGGATTTGTACAACACTTGGAAAATCTTCTCCCTACAGTGCTTGTCTTGTATGTAATGGCAGGCCGCCAGGGCTTTCAACGCCGAAGCGCGGAGAGGCACCAAGTTGACACCTTTGTAACACGGGAACTTCCCTAGCATGGCGTCTTCAGCCTCGCAAAGGGATAGCAGCTCCCGGAAAAATATTTTGTGCTCGGTTATACTCAGATCTGAAACAAATAAAAAAATTCAATGACTTATAATCTCTCCATAGTATTTAGAAATAGTTTCATTATTAAGTGCATTTATAGGTCACTAGCTTTTGCCCGCGGCTTCGCCCGCGTGAATTTCCCACGGGAAAAGTGCTTTTTCCCGGGATGAAAGATACCCTATGTCCTTCTCCGTACTTCTAACTATTTGTATGCAAAATTTCAGGAAGATTGGTTCAGTAGATGAAGCGTGAAGAGGTAACAAACAAACAAACTCACTTTCGCATTTATAATATTAGTTAGGATTTCTTTCTTTGGCGCACCTTAGAAGATCTCAATGGGGCCAACAATAGGTGGAAGTGGCCAAATAATGTTCAAAAATATCTAATTTTGCCATTTCGACTCGAGATGATGATTAGCGCACATTTTTCTGTTTTACTAGTTAACTTGTTTATGACTTTTACACTTCTATGTTTACACTGAATATTCGACCGTATATTGTGTAAATTTCCTATTTCTTGAAATCTCACATCTATACATATAATAAAACAGTAAAAATATTTTGTCTGTACATTTAGTATTTTTGACTGAAATGGATAGAGGGACACTTAAAAAGAATAATAGAACTCAAAAATTTTTTTTTGGAATTTCTTGTCTGTCTGTCTGTATGTATGATCACGCTAATCTCCGAAAGTACTGAACCGATTTGAATGAAACTTTTTTTGTTGTATAGCTATTAAGCCTGGGCAACATTTAGGCTATAATTGATTTTGAAAACTGGAACACCTGATGAGGAACCAAAACAGAACATTTAAACTATAAGAAATATGGACATGGTGCCTTAACAAAAGTCGTTCAATCTGATGAGCATTTTCTGTTGACGTATAAATATAGAAGATCAGGATCATCTGATGAAGAATTCCAAGAGACCAGCTACACTATAACATATATGTAAATGGTGCCTTAGTAAAAGTCGTTCAACCTGATGAGCATTTTCTGCTGACGTATAGAAATTGAAGATCTGGAACATCTGATGAAAAGCTCCAAGAGAGATTTTTCATCTAAGCGAAACTCACGCGGGCGAAGCCGCGGGCGACAGCTAGTAATGAATATTTACCTATAGTAAAAAGCCTTGGTTTCAAAGTAGTACAGAACGTAGTCCCGTCCATGAGTCCCATCTGTGCGTTGGCGGGTTGATGACGTAACAAATGTTTCTTCGGAGGAATGATGTCGGCTAGAACTTCTCGGTGGGGGTCCATAACGTCTGTCACTGTCTTGCCCTGCAACTCTGCTATCAGTTCCAATGATTTCATAGCCTGAAAAAAATTATGATTTATAATTTGTTTGCATTCCTAATAGTATAAAATGGTTGGTTCCATTGGCAAACAAATCAATGATGAAACAGAAGAAAATAATAAAATAATTTATAAATAATTTATACACTCGTATAATAAGTTTTAACCTAAAGATTCTCTGAATAAGGAAGCAAAGTGAACTTTAATCCATACCTGTTGCCTCACAAGTAGATGCGGACTCGTGACTTGCAACACAAGTTCTTGCAGCACATCGTGAAGCGCTCTCGCTTTGGCAGCCGCCACCTCCCCCTCCACTTCCACCGCGACCCCTCCAGGGCCCGACACACACACGCGCACCAGCCGCTCCAAGTTTATAATAGCCATATCTATAGCCCCCGAAGAAACCTCCCCCGTCAAATCCATCATAACGAACAGCAACGCCTTCAAAAACGTAAATACGTGCTTGTACACCCATTCCGGCGTCATCTTCTCAAACATAAACTTGACGCTCATACAGCCTCCGAGTTTCGCGTACCACGCCCGCTCGTAACACAACGCAGACATTCGCTCGGCTAAGTATTCCATTAGCGGAAGACGACACGCCCGCTCTTTGCTCCCGAGAACAGTCGTGGCGGTTTCAATCATCAAAACTAAAGCCAGATGACCGGGCTTGGACAGTTCTTTCTCTTCGTGTCCCATCACAACAGCTATAGCATCGACGAGCACTAGAGCGTCTAGACCTTCTTTAGGACCGCCCGTGCCCGCGAATGGTCCGGCCTCTTGGGCTATTGCCACCATTGTGTAATGCCTCACGAGCGTAACCATAGTATGTAAGACGTCGTTCCGCAAATCCTTGATGGCGGCGGCGACGAACATCCCTGTCAAAGCGGTGCGTTGAGTGTTTCTCACGATGGTATTGGAGCATTTGTAGTAAGGTCCGTTCTGTGTCTGAATCTTGCCTTCGAGGAAACTCGGGTGATTGAACAGCTTCTGAAGCGTTTGCTTATCATCGTCCAGATTAAGCGATGCTGATAGATAGCAACGCAACACTTCCCAGCACTGGCGACGGTAGAAGGGTTCGGTAGTGCTTGACTTTAGCGCAGCGAAAGCAGTATCTATAACTTTATCTACTTCGAAGTCAATAGGTTTAGGTTGGTCCTGGAAGTAGGCCTGCACGGCTGGGGGAGGGGCATCAGTTTCGCGGTAATCGAGGCGCTGTGGCTCTATCATCATCTTGCGATTGCCGCCGCCGAATTTGCCCAAAACTCTGAATGCGATCCTTGCAACCTCGTTATTGTGTAACGTTCTCCATAGTGCTTGCATCAGGTCAGCACGGACAGGCTGAATGTGTTCATAAAGGAAATCGGGCTGCAAGTTATCCACACAGAGCTCCAGTGTGCGCAAGCCTTGAGAAATTAACGTATGGGACCCATTCAAGGCGGAGACCAGAGGGTCCATTAACATGGGTAGATAAGGCAATAAACTGCTCAGTCTTACGGGGACAGTCAAACACAACTCGACGAACAGGTCTTTCATGTGTTGTTTGTGGAGGCCGCTCTGAAGTCTGTTCAATCCTTCCAATAGGTTGGGTAATAGCGGCAAGAATTCTTGGTAGAGTAAATCATGGCTGCCGCCGCCTATAGAGCGGAACAGGGCGCGAAGCAAAAGGAAATAATTGTACGGTTCTTTAGCCGTCATGGCGTAATCCATGGCTTTGTTGACGATGCTGTGTAAATGTGGCCGCAGCATTTGCTCGTTCTCAGTTGGGAACAAACTGACCGAGCCGAATACCAATTTAAATAATCTCAGGTACAAATTTGATCGTTCCACGTTGGTTCCCATTTCTTCCATCCTCTTCAGGAGATATTCAACAAGAACTGTGGCGAATATAGGGGAAGTTGCTGGATTCGATAAAAATGTGTTGGCTATTATCTGGAGGGTCATATTTTTGTTGATTCTTTCCACCATGTGGGAAATCGTCGCAGTGAAAATCTCTTGGAACGTTTGTGAATTCATCATAGAGAACTGCAAAGAAAAAAAATTTAAAAATTAAAAAATCTAAAGGAGCTGTGCAAAGACGTTGGACTCGAATGTTGTATACAATTAAGTTAGAGAAACTCGAGAGTAATGAAATGAAAAATGAACTGTGGTTCAGATTAATAATTTGATTTTTAATAATTTTCCTGTTTTACGTACCGACCTACCTGGGAAAGATTTCTCTCATCTCTATCCACTGAAATCTCATAGATATACCACACTCACCACTCCGCTGAAGTGCTCGAGCACCTCCTTCTCCTCCTTGGAGCGCACGTGCGGCATGGCGGGGGGCATGGCGGGCGCGCGGGGCGCGGCCAGCGTGTAGATGTCCAGCGACTGCAGCCCCCAGCGCACTAGTCTGATGAACACCAGGGTCTCTCGAGCGCTGCACTGTCTCTATAGATATACCACACTCACCACTCCACTGAAGTGCTCCAGCACCTCCTTCTCCTCCTTGGAGCGCACGTGCGGCATGGCGGGGGGCATGGCGGGCGCGCGGGGCGCGGCCAGCGTGTAGATGTCCAGCGACTGCAGCCCCCAGCGCACTAGTCTGATGAACACCAGGGTCTCTCGAGCGCTGCACTGTCTCTATAGATATACCACACTCACCACTCCACTGAAGTGCTCCAGCACCTCCTTCTCCTCCTTGGAGCGCACGTGCGGCATGGCGGGGGGCATGGCGGGCGCGCGGGGCGCGGCCAGCGTGTAGATGTCCAGCGACTGCAGCCCCCAGCGCACTAGTCTGATGAACACCAGGGTCTCTCGAGCGCTGCACTGTCTCTATAGATATACCACACTCACCACTCCACTGAAGTGCTCCAGCACCTCCTTCTCCTCCTTGGAGCGCACGTGCGGCATGGCGGGGGCATGGCGGGCGCGCGGGGCGCGGCCAGCGTGTAGATGTCCAGCGACTGCAGCCCCCAGCGCACTAGTCTGATGAACACCAGGGTCTCTCGAGCGCTGCACTGTCTCTATAGATATACCACACTCACCACTCCACTGAAGTGCTCCAGCACCTCCTTCTCCTCCTTGGAGCGCACGTGCGGCATGGCGGGGGGCATGGCGGGCGCGCGGGGCGCGGCCAGCGTGTAGATGTCCAGCGACTGCAGCCCCCAGCGCACTAGTCTGATGAACACCAGGGTCTCTCGAGCGCTGCACTGTCTCTATAGATATACCACACTCACCACTCCACTGAAGTGCTCCAGCACCTCCTTCTCCTCCTTGGAGCGCACGTGCGGCATGGCGGGGGCATGGCGGGCGCGCGGGGCGCGGCCAGCGTGTAGATGTCCAGCGACTGCAGCCCCCAGCGCACTAGTCTGATGAACACCAGGGTCTCTCGAGCGCTGCACTGTCTCTATAGATATACCACACTCACCACTCCACTGAAGTGCTCGAGCACCTCCTTCTCCTCCTTGGAGCGCACGTGCGGCATGGCGGGGGGCATGGCGGGCGCGCGGGGCGCGGCCAGCGTGTAGATGTCCAGCGACTGCAGCCCCCAGCGCACTAGTCTGATGAACACCAGGGTCTCTCGAGCGCTGCACTGTCTCTATAGATATACCACACTCACCACTCCACTGAAGTGCTCCAGCACCTCCTTCTCCTCCTTGGAGCGCACGTGCGGCATGGCGGGGGGCATGGCGGGCGCGCGGGGCGCGGCCAGCGTGTAGATGTCCAGCGACTGCAGCCCCCAGCGCACTAGTCTGATGAACACCAGGGTCTCTCGAGCGCTGCACTGTCTCTATAGATATACCACACTCACCACTCCACTGAAGTGCTCGAGCACCTCCTTCTCCTCCTTGGAGCGCACGTGCGGCATGGCGGGGGCATGGCGGGCGCGCGGGGCGCGGCCAGCGTGTAGATGTCCAGCGACTGCAGCCCCCAGCGCACTAGTCTGATGAACACCAGGGTCTCTCGAGCGCTGCACTGTCTCTATAGATATACCACACTCACCACTCCACTGAAGTGCTCCAGCACCTCCTTCTCCTCCTTGGAGCGCACGTGCGGCATGGCGGGGGGCATGGCGGGCGCGCGGGGCGCGGCCAGCGTGTAGATGTCCAGCGACTGCAGCCCCCAGCGCACTAGTCTGATGAACACCAGGGTCTCTCGAGCGCTGAACTGCTTCTGAGTAGTTGTCGTCGCGCCTTCCGCGTTCGTGGTCTGCGACCAAATTATTTTAAGTTGTAGTGTTGTCTAAGGCCGAACATCGGATTAATCAGACGTTCCATTCACATGGCGACCCTGCCACTTACAACCCTGCTACTTACTACACAACAAAGTTTATACTTTTTTGTACTGTTAAAACATTCTCTGTAAAAACACCGATTAGAAGCATGAATAGATATTCCAAAAATAAGGGACTGTGAAGAGCATTTTTTGATAAAGA